>JAOXYF010000008.1:9815145-9871577 GCA_028565775.1 Sternarchorhynchus goeldii
AGAATGGTGTGTAAATTATAAGACAATTACTATTTGTGTATTAGAAGACTAATTGTACTTTACTGAAAAAGGGGCGGCCTTTAAGATTGTGACTGTAATTGCATCTGTGTGTACAGAAAGGAGATCTGTGTCACTTTAAAAGATTATATATGACTAATGATGCTGACTTCTCATACTGTAACATGCTACTGCCCCCTAGAAGGTGAGGCCGCAGCTATGCACTGCAGGAACATACATGTCTTTATGACATGCCATAGGGGCACCGTAAATACTGGCAGTGTTATAGTAACAACTAAAGTAACTACGAACTGAAAGATTCTCAGCAGTCCACTTACCTGTAATTTCATTCGTTTTTTCCTTTCTTCATTTAGCTCATTTTTAAGCTCTTGCATGTCTGTACTGTTTGGGAACAGAATAATAAATTGGAGCATAATGTGGTGATTAAATATGAGTTACACACTCATATTTAATATGTACCATGTGTTGTTAGAATCTAACAGTGCAAGCATGGGTGAGCGACTCACTCTTGCCGGGTTTTAAACAGTTCCAATGCTATGCGCAGCTCCTTTAACTCAGCAAGCACACTGTCCAGTGTGGGGTTCTCCTGGGCCTTGGTCTGCTTCACAGTTTTGGACGAAGTGGGATCCTGGGGTACTGAGGCAATAGTGGAAGGATGCTCTGCCTCTGTAGTTGATGGTAAATGGTTTTCAGTGACCTGTACAAAGACATAATTTTATGTATTGAATATTTCTTATATGTTTAAAACTAAACATTTTCTGTGAGTTTATTAATGTCCAACTTAAGGATAGATTTATTATATACTAGTGTTGTTCAGTTGTTTTGTGTTCATGTTAGATGATGTGTATCAGTACATAAACACATAGTGATACAGGACATACCATTTGTTGGCTACCAGATTATCATCTGATCATTTACAAATAGTCATTGTCATTACGTCTGTTGGTAGTTGATTTGTATCTTCTGGCTAATCATTTTGTTTTCAAACCTTGGGAGGAACTGGAAGCTTCTGGGGGGCTGCGTCTGTTTC
This sequence comes from Sternarchorhynchus goeldii, assembly GCA_028565775.1. Lineage (NCBI taxonomy): Eukaryota > Metazoa > Chordata > Actinopteri > Gymnotiformes > Apteronotidae > Sternarchorhynchus > Sternarchorhynchus goeldii. The sequence continues at coordinate 9,816,194 of JAOXYF010000008.1, forward strand.
AGCTGATGCCTCACTCTGATGCACATCACCGGAAGCCTTGAGAGAAACACAGACCTTTAGGCAACGCGCATTTTCTTGGCATCTTTTTGTTTTCACACTAATACAGTTATTCTGTTGCTGTTTATGTTCTGTGTGCATTGGCATTTAAAGCATTGTTACATGGAAATTCATACAATTTTAATGAGGTCATTAAATGTTGGGATGTTTTTTACATGAGTTGCTGTTGGTGGTCTCCTCTGTGGTGGTTTGGCCCTGTTGGCTGTGGGATGGCTCAGTTTACTGGAACACACGTCTACTCCATCAAACTGATCTGAGTCTTTGACTTTAATCTCTGGCTGTTTCGGTGAGGGAGGAGGTTGTTCTTCACCAGTCCTACAATATCAAAGTAAAATCCTGTCTGAAAGATTGTGTGAAACCCACATAGCTTCCCACATGCACATCTATAACAAGCATTCATTTATGCTGATAATATTGAAGGTGTAAACAAATGGGTTACCAAGACACATGAGCACTTGTTCTAATATTACGATGAAATCTTAGCACTTTTCTTTAAGAGTGTTAATAAACATAATGTTATCATGAATATTAGTTAAGAGTCAAATCAAGCATTACTTTCAGGTTTTAAGCAATATTAACTGTGCTACAACATAACGGCACTTTTCTGAGACGACATCTGAGAGAGGTAGTCTAAAAGCCTGCAGATGACTCCTGCATTAATAGTTTCCACAGTGTGTCAGTGCAATGTGAGCACAGCACCACGTTTCTCCTGATAAGTGGTATGTAGTCAACAGTGTGCATGCTTGAAGAACAGGAAACAACTTCAACCCGTTTAGTTTCACAGTGACTCAACCAGCTTTTCCATTTCACTCCATTTTTCCATTTTGCTTCCTTCTTTTCTGAAGCCTGGGCAGTAAGCACTAGTTTTCAGTAAGCACTAGTTTTCAGTAAGCACTAGTTTTCAGTAAGCATGAGTGTCAGTAAGCACTGGGCTGGCATTCTTAACACAGTGAAAAAACAAAGCCAAGCACAAGTTCCTTATTGGTCTATATTTTCTAGGTGTTAAATTGTTCTATATTTTCTAGGTGTTAAATCATTTTTGTAAATAAAGAAATAGCAACGATGTTTAGAGTGAACATGCTTATTTAGTGGCCAAACTTTCTCTGCATTTACTATGCATTTTATTAAGTAGGGATATTTAATAAATAAATAAATCTTCTAAATATATGTACCATGAAGTGCCTCTTTGAACCTGGTTTTGATTCTTGTTATGGTAAAAAATCTGATGTCTAGTCACTTCGATAATCTCATCTCAGATGATTATCGGTTAAACACAGAGGTCACAGGTCAGACTGCATAAGCTGCCATCTAAAGATGGCTTGATGCTCACCTGGGTCCAGGTTTGTGGGGCTTGTCCTTCACTGGAGGAGGTGAGGGTTTGAACAAGCCAGGCAGTTTGATTTTACCAGGCGGATCACTTCTGAAGTCTTTGTTTTCTGTCTTTCCATCTGCACACAGTAACAAATATTGAGATTGCATTTATAATCCAGATACAATAACATCCCCCTAATGCACAAAGCACTAGGGACTTTTTTATCGAGCTATGAACAAAAATAAGTAGCATGTGTACATATTTATTTTGTTGTTTATAATGTGAAGCCTTCGTTTTACATGGAAACAGAAGCGTGGATAGCAGTGAGCCCTGTGGGTGTAATGAACTCATGAGCACAAAAGGATTTGATGGCAGGTTTGACGTTTATAGTCATCTTTGGTGTAAATGTGCTCTTTCAAACAAGATAAGCATTTGTGCAGTGCCACAGCACTCTTACCTTTAGTGTCTGCCTTTGCTTCAGTACTACTCTTCTCCATTCCAGAAGCTTGTTTTACTGTCATATAAAGAGAGATTTTCTTTTCATGTCAGTGCCGAGTATATAACTTCAACATATAATTCATTTTTGACTCCAGAGAGAACAGCAAACAGCTTTGATGCCCGTAATGTTTCAGCTGAGCTAACAAAATAAGCACTGTTTTACAGCACAGTGCTAATGATGTGGGGTGAGCACAGGAGATCTGGAAGAAAGCATGGGAATGTCAGAGATCTGGAAGAAAGCATGGGAATGTCAGAGCTTTCCTGGTGGAGGATTTCCTGGGGCTACTCAAACCTCTCGTGAGAAAAAAACCTTGGGAAATGTTTAACTCTGTAAACTTCCCAAAGTGATTTCATGAAGCCACATGCAACAGAACCCAATAATGTTTTACTAATATCATAAGTCATCCAAATTGTGAATATATTAATAAATTTAAATGACAAAATATTTTAACCCTCCTGGACAACTGAGCAAATATTGTGCTTTAGATTTAGCACAATAATAATCTCTACAAAGAATAATGTACATTTATGGCATATTTTCAACTTACATATGTGTTAATTATTTATTTATCAAAAAAAGCCTCTGAGAAATGAGTAGAAATTAATGTAGAGTAAGTCAGTCTCTACGTACCCTGTCAGAGAATGGCAAGTCTTGCTTCTAGCTGCTGCACATGCCACAAAATATCCTCAAGTGTTCTTGCCTTAAAGGCACTCGGCTCACATGATGTCACCAAGACCTAAAACTTCCTGTACAACTCTCACCTAACAGTATGTGTAGTGGGGTCTATAGACTGCATCCTCAGAAAGCCAAGATTTTATAAAAGCATGCAGGTTAAGATATGATTTTGGGAAATCAGGAGCATTGTACTTTTATACCACCCTGCAGAAATAAATCTTAAAAGGTCATACTATTCCCCTGAAATTTCTTTTAATGTAAAACAGAAGTATCTGAAGCAGAAAACATGAAAAACAGCCAGAGAAGTTGCAGGTGTTTTTAAGCTTATCTGTGTTAAAAACCCACATCCTGCTCAAGTTGTGACAGATGTCAATGAGCATTTCACATCCTTTTTCACAAGCTGACACAGTGAGAGCATTAGTCAGAGAGATTTCTGCATCTCTGATTACAGACCTTAAACATCAATTTTCAAAATAGCAAAGACAAAAACCCAGCCTAGTAATTATAATTGATCACTAAAACTGCAATTTGAGTTTTACTGGATAAAACTAGCTTTTCAAAACATTACTGGGTACCTAACAGCTAACCAAAACAGTCATTTATGACCTGGATGATTATGATCTGGCTCACATTAATTTTTGGCATTATTTTATATCAACCAGGCAACAAAGTTACACCTGGCTTGTCAGAGAGTCATTGTACGTTGAACTCACTTTGAATTGGCATTTTCTTAGCCACTTTGTCACTAACATAGCCACATTGTGGTTAGCATTCTTTGAGACATTGAGATTACATTTCCAGGCTTGTTATGCACAGTGGCCTGTGCCACTGCTACATGCTTAAACCCATAGAGCAACACATAAGGGCTCCTAAGGCCGTCTAAGGGCCAAGGTATTCTAAAGTTGTCTTTAAGATCACACATGCCTGACTTGAAAGCATGCCTCTTCATGAAGCCCGGCTCCTGGGAATGTTATGTTTTTTGAAAGCCTACTGCCAAGTGTCATTTGTACTGCCCTCATCTGAAATGGTTTCACAAATAAAGGTATACCCTAACTGATAAAAATACAGTGACTTCCTGGCACATATCACAAAAAAAACCTCCCATATAAAGGATCAATAATATTGCTATCAAGAACTTGTATGTGAAGACATTTAGTATATTTAAATCCAGTGATCACATGACCCCTGATGACCAGTTTTACCAGACTGACTGTTTAAAAATAGAAAGATTGCCTTACCTGATTGCTTCTGTGAGCCACGTCTCAGTGGTGGTTGGCTGTTGTCCTTAAGCAAACAGGAAAAAATAAAAACAGTGTTGGTTAGAAACAGCTTTGGATTAAACCTCATGGTCTTTCCATAGTTGCAACATCACATCCCTCTTTTACTCACAAACTGAATGGGAATCTCTGATTCATTCCATACTGAACATGCTTAAAATAACAGTGAAAAAAAATCACAGCCACTGAAAGACCATATTAAAGCCGTTTTTAATACAGCTTAAGTGATAAATTAGCGTGAACAGCCTGTGTAAAATAACTGAGTATGTTTGGTCTAAAAATGTTTTGGGAAAATCCTAGAGAAGACTGGGAACACACTCCTATTTTTATGCAACAGGGCCAGTGTGAGAACTTTTCTCTACCCCACTCACTTGGAGAGGGTCCGTTGGGATCACCATGACAAAGTTGTCAGGAAAGAAGCCTCTCTGACCGTTCAACTCCCCCTCCCACCAGCCCTCATCATCACTGACCTGGAAGCCAGAGGAACAGAGCATAAAGCCAAGTGTATGTGTCCTTTTACACACACACACACACACACACACACTCTAAAAACAACAATGTCAAAATAAAAGGAGAAATAGCCAGTTATTACTACTCATAAAGTATACAGTGCATTAAAAAGAACTGTATTCATCTGATATAATGTATTATTAATAAAACATTGTCTGAAGTTTAAAAAATATTTTGAACAATACAGCAAGCGGTAGACTGGACTAAGGATGAAATGTTTTCTTGTGTATACACATACTGCATATCAGACTGAAAGATGATTAGCAGTAAGTTATAATGACTAATGGCTTCACAGACAGAAGAGAATGTGAGGCTCGTATCTGACATACATCTGTAGTAATGAGGCATGAGGGGTAAGGGAAGATTTAGGGCGTAGCAGTTTACTATCAGTCAGTTGTAGACCTTGCTGATGAGGGTGATGATGTCTCCTTTCTTCAGATTCAGTTCGTCTTCAGCCAAGGCTGCATAGTCGAACATGACCTGACAACATTCTTTCACTGGAACACAATGAGAACAGGAATATTTGGTTTGTTCAGCTGACGAACGCTGTGACGATGCACAATTTCTACCTGGAAACTTGTGGAATGTTAATTACCAGCAGAAAGGAAGTACAAGAAGTACAGTCTCACAGACAACCACTAAGACCATTAACATAATATATAAATCATAATATAAATACATTTTATGTGAGATCAATTATTATGAGTTATTATGAGTAATGTAATGGCAGACGTATTGAAGTTATATCAGTTCAAGTTGCCTCCCAAGGATACAAGCATCAGGGGGTTCATATACTCTGATCAGTCTTTACCACGCTCCACTAATTGTTAGTGTTCAAAATAGACCTACTCTGACATCACAACAAAGACCTCCCACCCATGCATGTTAAGTCCTTTAAACAGGCCAAACAGCATTTAAAGTACGAGAGACCAAATGCCAGTTTTACTCACCGTTTGTTTTTTTGCGTATGCTCACTCTCTGTGTTTGCATTCCCTGTGCAGAAACACACTCATTAGATTTGGATTCTGTATCATGCTAAGCTTTCTTCTGCACAGTGATCGAGTGTGGAAGTACCTCTTTGTTAAATACAGCCTCTGAGATCTTAGGCCTCGTTTTGCCTTCATTCACCTTGATATCTGTAGAACATTGGCAGCACTCAAAGAGATACATTATGGAAACCTCTTATTCATTATTAATGTTGCAGCATATTTGAGTTATGTCAAGCCAAACAAATTCTAATATTTCAAAAATTCGAGAACTATAGACCAACCTTTTGGAGACACCTTTTGAATTTCTTTTACAAAATTGGATGGAAACGCTCCTATTTTACCATTTTTCTTTCCCATCCACCATCCATCTTCAATCTATGAGCAAAATCAAAAGAAAAGCACATGACAAAACGTCAATAAAACAAACACAAAACAACAAATTTAAGTACGATGACCAGTGAACATTACAAAAAAAGCCTTTTTAAAAAACTACCTCTTTGAGGATCTCTAAGGTCTCTCCAACAACCAGCTCGAGCTCATCTTCATTTGCTGGTGTGTAGGCAAACAACACTTCACATTTCTTAGACTGCTCCTTCGACATCTTCACTGGAGTGGCAAACAAGCAAAAAGCGCAAAGAAACATCTAGGTCAGTCTGAGTTTAGGCAAATAGCTGAGAGAAAAGACTCCTGTCAAACAGATTCCTCTTTGGTGTCACATGTCTTTTTAACACTATTTACAAGCCTGTTTCTGCACATATAATTAGTACTTATCCCTCAAGATAGGATGTGGTTCCAGTGGAGGAAGAAGTCTTTCATTACTTGGTTCTGTTTCTTGTGCGACTGACACACAGTCTATGAGCAACTAAAAGACTAATAAGCCTCCAAAAGTATATCAGTTTGAGTTTGTTGTATTGGAATATGTAGGTCTTTACATGAAAAGACACGTACGTTTCCGCATGCTTCGCGGCTCCCTCTGGTTGCCTCCAGTTAAGTAACTGGGCACTTCCTGAGCAAACAAAAACAGAAGCACTGAAGCAGCAGCCCCACTGAGAGGCCGACCACATTGTGAGAAGACCGCCTCTGGCCAAACCAGACATGAGAACCAGGCATGTGAAGAGAATCCTACCTTGACAAAATTGGAGGGGAAGATTCCTTTCTTCCCACGGAGCTCGCCCTGCAGCCAGCCCTCCTCACTGGATGGTGTCACGTTCATCACCACGTCCCCGGCCTGCACCGTCAGCTCGTCCCCCATCGTGCCCTCAAAGTCGACCAACACCAGCACCTCTGAAGAAACCAGCAGAAACCAGCACAGGTACGTGTGAGTTATAACGGGTCAGTGATGTGTCCGTGTTAGTGACATGTTCAATGCTGAAATGTGTTTCTGACAATGCAATCTTTATAAAAAATACTATGATGTTCTTTGTAAATTAATCTGTCAAACACAGGCAGGGCTCCCCAGTTTTAACCAGCACACTAGTGTGATGAGCAAACTGGCATGTTATTGCATGTTTTAGCATTTTAAATAAAAAGACTAGATCTCAGACAAGTGGGTGATTTGTCCTGTGCATTCAGCAGATATCTACAAGGTAATGTGTTTCAACAGGCCAGGAGGTATGTGGTATGTGAGATATGACTGCAGGTGGGGTTTGTGGTACCAAATGCATTAGAGCTCTGGTACTGACTGCTCTTGCTGTAGTTACTAAATAGTAGTCCTTATAGCAAATGTTTGAGTTCAGCCTTCAGTACAGTCTACTTACAAATGAGCAAACCAGTCTTACAATTCAATGTCTTATCTGTTGTTAAATCATGTGCTGCTTAAGTCATAACATTGAGAGAAACACGAGTCAGAGCACCCAGTACAGAGTGACTCAGAAAAGAGGAAGGCAGATCAGCACTTTCAGCACACTAACTATGCCGTATGGAATTGAAAGTAGTTAACTTACATATAGTCTCAAATTAATAACACATTAGGCATTATTTTTGAATGAACTGTAGTCATACTTTTGTAATTCTTGATTTATTATTGTATGCCTGTCTATCTTGTATAGTCAGGCATTGTCAGGTCAGTATAGTCCAGATTCTAAATATGTTAAACTCATCCAAAGTGACACACAGTCACACAGTCCATTAAACACAGAAGGAAGATGTTGTATTTGAATGAGAATTTTATAACCCTGGCACAATACAAGCTTGCGTTATATTTCAGTCAGAAACACACTGTCTTTGAAACCTCACCACGAGCATGTAACAACATAGAAGCTCACCCATTGCTTGTGATAGCTGCGCTCAATCCTGTTCTATTCCAATAGCAGAAATCCGTCTCTGACCAGCGGAGTCCTACAACTGGCAGGCTAAAAGTACAGCCAGAGTTGCACAAGACGCAGAAAGAGAACAAGCTTCCTCCTTCAAATATTAACACTGAGAAACTTGCCAGCTAGTCATGACAAGCTACACACCTTTCCGAGGTGGATGTGCACACACACACGGGACAGACAGAGAAAGGAACAGGTGAAACAGGTTTCTGTGGTTATAACTTCTCCACAAATCATGTGGACTACGAAGAAATAAAAGAGGGAAATACTCAAGTATTGATCCATGCTGAATCCATGCTGGTTTAAGTAAAACACTTGAGGCTTAAGAGCAAAAGGTGATTTGGGTCAATAATTCTATTTAATGTTTAATTATAATTTAACTTTAATTTAAAATATTTGTTAATAAAAAGCACATAACAAATAAAACCTTTTTTCATGAGACACAAAAACAGCATTTTTTTCTTAATGACGTCTGTTTTACTCTGATAACACTGATCTAGTTAAGTAGCTTAAATCAATCAATAAATGAATCAATCACTAAGCTTTAGGTACCACTGTACTGACGTAATGGTCTGCATTATATTTGTTATCCAGTATCACTTGTGCTACACTAGCAGTCTCTCCTTTATTTATTTACTTATTTGTTTGATTATTTTTAGGAAGGCAAAGTAATATATTTTATCTGCACTCATGAAGGAATCTGAGGGTTCTCAGACTCAGTAATTATCAAATGTTATTTGACTTACTGCTTAGCTCAGATATAAAATGAAGTTGCTATCAGTCATGTCACTGTTCAGTGTCGAGTCCAAAGTCCCGACCTGTCCAGACTCTTCCCATGTTGACATAACACTCCACTTCAACCAAGAATTCTACTTGTACACCTCATGAAAAGTGGGTCCCTGTGCTTTTACAGAATACACCATTTCATGTGGGAAAACTTTATTCTCAAATCAAACCTTTTTTTTAATTCAAATGTGGAATACAAACTAATTAACATGTATTAGTTGGCTATGAAAACATGACAGCAAAACCATTTAGTTTTCTTGTTGTTTGTTTACGATTCCACCATACATTCCAAATTATGACATAAAATGAATTAAGAAATAACAAATTCATATTATTCCAAATAGAAACTGTTCTAGACATTTTAAAGATTTCCTCATTTGAAAACTACAGTGACATTTAAATCATTACATATCCCTATTGTCCAAAAATACAAATCCTACATTGCAGAACAATACAAATTTTCCAGAAAATGTCATGCTTTAAGATCCTTGCATAGAGCAAAAGTGAGAAGTTTCTGAAATGCTGTACAGCTAGATTTTAGTGGGTGTGGTTATATAATGTTCTTGTTATTGTTTGAAGGTCTTTGTGGTTATAATACCAAGACCAGGCCCGCTGTTGAGAATCTGTACCAGGGCGTTTACACATCCGTGTTCCTGATAAAGGCTTTTAAGAATTCAGTTTTGAAATATAGAAGGCAGGCATTGTAGCTGTTAGCTGGGTGAGTCCACAGCAGACATGGCAAATAATTTCCCTTAAATACAATGTGAGTCAGAGGACACGAACTTCGATCTGCAGGAGCTTGGTCTGGTGACGAGACTCGTCTTGGTCTTATGACGCGTCACTTACAACTCTAATGCCTTTCATTCCCATTCACTCATGAAACTTGACAATCTGCATATTCTAGCAACTGCATTAACATCTAAGTGTAAATGTGAATTTTTACAAGCCACTACTGAATATGCAATGTTTATAGTAACTAAAACGGGGCCATGAGAAAGTGCTGCAGATATTTATTGGATAAACAGTTTGTAAATGGAAATGAATAAGCTAGAAATACACTGCACTGAGACACAAGGGATATTTAACAAACGTGGTGAGTCAGACAAATTTTCAGATTTATGATCATTTATTTATGGTAAAGCAATATGTGTAAGAAACTGAATCCACTGAGTATAATCCACCACAAATACAGTGATAACTTGTATTTTGCTCGTACTTTTTCTCAAAATTTACTGGCTGTTTATTTCTACAGTAGATTTATGTTAATCTCTGACAGAGACAGACCGTTTATCTATTCAGTTATGTAACATTACTAAACTTTATCTGAAATTCAAAATCTCATTGCTTTTTAGCAAGATCAGCTCAGCATATCTGCTTTAAGGCACCAATTATATCCCATACTTCCCTTTAAACACCATTGTCTATAAATCTGCACATATAAAAAGGGGAAAAAACACTTTCTGCTGCATAGTGAGAGTGCACATAGGAACCTAATACAAACACATGGATAACATCTTAATAAAGAAAAACACCTTAATGCTAAAATAGTTCTAGAGAATGCATTACAAAATGGCCCTAGTGAAAGCAAGAGTTTTGATTCTAATGGTCTCCTACTGGATAAATGTTTCCCACTTTTGATGGTAACAAGTGAACTTCAGACACTGATGTGTGACGATTCCCTGGTCATGTCCACCAGTGTAGAATATGTCCAGCCAACGTAAAGGTACAGGGAATGGCTCGTGGTTCATCACTCATACCCTCTGCTGGCTGGGACTCAAGCACTGTTTTATTGTTTGTGGGCCGGCTCTGTACTGTTGCCTGGCTGGTCACCATCCTCACCGCTGATCTGGAACTTCTCATGGCTCCAGTTAGAGTTGTTTGTGATGCAGGCACTAGTGGGCCTCCGCAGGATAAAACGGCCTTTCACGCGAGGGACCACCGGCTGGCCACGCCCCCCAGCCGCCACCCACTTTCTCTCCCCCTCGCCGTCCTTTCCCACTTGCTAAAACCACAAAAGAGAACAGAATAAAAACACACTTTAAGCACCAATGGGTGCAAGTAAGTGATTCACTGATTCACAGATGTTATTTGAGAGACAATAACCTACCAGGTAGTATTTCCTGTTTTTAGGTAAGTGCTCTGTATCCCAGTCCTCACTCTTGGGATGCACTGTCATATAAGCTTTGCTATTGCTAATGCTATTGTTTCCAAAGGAATTCACTTTGTTCCATCCTCTAGCTTGTGCTCTGAACTGCTGAAAAAAATGTATATAGAAACACACAAAGTCCATAAGCACAAGATCTGTGTATCAAAAGTGCCTGATGATTAAGTGCTAGAGTAGGCCAACAGCCGGTCCACATGCCTGTCCCCTCTCCACGGGGCCGGGACACTCTCTGAGCTGCAGATGGGCCTCGCTGAAGCCCTCCTCCGTGGATTCAGCCCCCTCCTCGTGAGAACGAGCGGAGGAAGAGGACGAGGAATGAGAGCGATCTTGTTTTTTCTTGCCTTTTCTGCTTACATGAAACAGTGACGGTGCCTTATTAAAATGCAACATGATAAAGTGCACAAAACTGGATTTTATGAGGCAAAGTATTCCTCTCCACTGAAGTATGAGGACCTCACAGTGGACTATTGAACTGCATATCTATGTATCTATGTCAATATTATAATTTTTATCAAAAGTGTGGCTAATTCACCTCTACGCCTTTACATTTTACTGAAGTCATTTGATATAATATTATTATTGTTGTTGTTGTTGTTGTTGTTGTTGTTATTAATAATAGTGCAGAGCTGATTTTTTTTGTCTTAATCTGTCACAACTGGTACAGCGTTCTCACCCCCACAGCCTTATTTAAAACACGTATATGTCTACACTGTGAGGTAGCGGATCATTTGTTACCCCCAGAGAGTTTTGCTATATGGTTTTATATGCATATGCCAGAAAACTTACTTTGATTTTTTAAGGTGCTTGGAGGATTTCTCAGTGGATATCTCCTTGTCTGACCCAGGAGATTCTCCCGACTCTCCTTCCCCTTCCTGTTTGTCATTTGGGTCTCTGCTTATGTACTTATTACGGTGCTCAATATCCAACCGAAGGTCCATCGTATCACCTTTCAGTTGTTTACCATCAGCCTGTGTTGAGGAGACATAAAGATGACGTGGCCATGCTAATAATTAGTGCTGTGCTCCAGGGGCCTATTGTACGAATAATATGAGATGGAAACGAGGCACAGGACACATGAAAAACTCATTCATGCAGCTGGACTGAAACCACTAATCAAGAGCTAATGGAGAGCTTTCATTCAGCAAAGCGCTTTAGCGGTAGGCCTACATATGAGAAAACCCTAAAGACCTCAGCGGTCCTTCGTCTTCCATTCACCTGCCATTCCACAGCTTAAACAGTTTTGAGAGAATGTAGAGAACAGGCATCAGAACATTAAGGATAAATTACCACAGTACTTTCACTGGTGCACATGAAAGTATGTTATGTTTTAGTTCGGCTTGGTTTTGCTCTTTTCAGGTTTTAAAGAAAAATACTTACTATGAAGTTTGATAAGAGTCCACTGAATGGCTCTGACATGGGAGCAACTGGCCACTTCCATTTATGACATCTTATTTCCATTTATGACCTCTCACTTCTTGACCCAACTGCCTTAGGAAGGCTTGTACCCACAGTAAACCACAACCATCAATTGTTGTGGAGAGAATATACAACACAATATACTGCAAGAGCCTCTTTTCACATCTCACTTTCATTTAGCGGTGAGCTTATGTCTTTCTTTTGTGAGAGAAAAGCAGGGGCTTTAGGGAAGGAGAGAGAGGTGATGCTAAAGGCACTCGGGCTCACTCGCTCACTCTCGCCCCGTTCTTTACCGAAATACGTCATATTGCAAAATTTTCTGTCACCTTGAAGCTGCTATCCACGGAGCTTTTCAATTCATCAAACATGAGAGAGTGCCTCTTAAAAGCACTGGGAGAAACATCAATTCTCCTGTGAAAAAAAGAGAAAATAAAGATACATGGAATTTGGATTTTTTCCATTCCCTAGGCTCTTGAGGAGCTGAGCTCAGTGGAAGTGAAATTAAGTGGAAATTATTGTATTGCCTGCATTGAATGTTATAATTAATGGATTAATCAATCAAGCCAGCATACCAAAGTAAGAACAATGAGAGAGAGTTTAGCACACGTTCAGACCTGTGTATCTCTGGGCTCTTCCTTGGCTTCACCATTTCTTTCTCAGCAGCTATTCTTTGGTACATGGCAAATCGGTCATTTAAAGTCATTCCAGAGGAAGGGAAATATTGAGCTGTGGGAAATAAAAAAAACACATATAATGGTCACAGAGTACAAGTTAAAAGAAGACCAATTTGTATCCAACTTTTTAATATTAACTGTGAAAACACAGCACAAACAACATAGAATATAAACATGCTAAATCATACCACTGGCACAACACAGATTCCTTGAGTTCTGAGATATAGTGACACAATATGACAGTATGGCAGTAGTCATGATACATTATTGCCATGGATTCCTGTGACCTGCAGGTTTTAGTTAAACTAGTTGTGAAGATCTGTTTGGATTACATTATTGTAACTGTCCGATCATTCTGTTGTTCAAGTGTTAGCCTCAGATGTGAAGAGATTATCTAGAAAAAAACTGAAGTCATAAGCTATGCTGAAAAACTTGTTTGCATCATCTATCATGCAGTTAAAAGTTAAGGGTAATTAAGACCTTATAAATAATATGGATCACATAAAAAATCTTTTAAAAGACACCAACAATTACAACATTAGTTAACAGAGACAATCACCTTTGATATGATGGACAATTGCAACTAAATGCTGAGCGAACAGCTCAGAGGAACTCCTGCATATCCTACTACATGGAAGGTGCTGAAACACTGAGTGGAACTCATGTTCCTTTTTATCTGGGTGTACAAAATCCATAGCATTCCTCCAGTCATTAGACAAAACAGAGGATCTACAAGACATAGTAATAAACAACAGTTAATGGCTGATATTTTACATTAGCATAAATATACAAAAATCAAACATAGGTCCATTAGAATAAACGTGTTGTACAGATAAATTAAAACAAGGGGCAGAAACGGAGCAAGTAACGGAGGGGATAGTCATAATCATTTCATTAATAATGACAACGCCCTTGAAAGCATATCATGTCCAAGCAAAACTAAAACTGAATAAGCACTTACTAGTGAAGTAAATACAAACAAAATATGTAACTGTGATTTATATTAAAAATAAACTGAAAAACACATTTTGAAGGTCCTCTCAGATTGTCTGGAGTCAGTAAACTAAGTTCTGCTATTTGTGGAGTGAGCCAACATTCCTGTACAAAACACATCAAGTCTATTCTTGAATGTAACTTTTCGCAGCTGCACTACTGAATTTGCTATTAACTATTAACCTGCAGCAGACATGCACCAACACCAAGAATCTTCTTTGTAAGTGCTTCAGTCTGTCCCAATATTTGAACATCATGCTTCGCTGCTCAAACTGAGACTCAGCCAGCCTTTCTAAATGTGGTAATAACAGTGTAAAGAGGCATTTACCTTGCTAGGTTGTCACTAAGAGAATCCATCCTGAGATTGAACTCTGTTTCTCTTTTCCCAGAAGGCCTGGATGGAGATTCATCACTCATAATCATGACCATCTCTCGGTCTGGTCTCTCAGAGCTCCTCCGAGGGAGGGCTGTATACGTGGGAGAGGGGGTCAGTGTGGCCTTCTCTTTCCGTTTCACCTTCGATGGTCTTTCAGGGGAAAGTTCCCTGAAAAAGTTCCCTGGGGAAAGTTCCCTGAGCTGACGTGGGAGCTTCTCCCTTTTAGACAGAGCTGCCAAAAGGCTAGCAGCTCTCTCCTGCTTCTGGCTTAGCAGAAAGGCCTTGAGTTCATCATCCCAGTCTATGTGCTCCAGCTTGCTGGCCTGTTCCTCAAACAGTTCCTGAGCAGACGGTGGGAGTTTGCTTTTGCGCTTTGAGGTGACGTTCTCCCCAGCCTGCATGGGTAAACAGGGCTGCTCTGCCGCCTCATCCTCTTCTTCTTCCTCATCTTCACAGAGCAATGGGGCTCTGCCAACAAGTTTGTATTTCTTGTTCTCCCTTCTGACGCTGTGGTCAGAGGACTGATCCGAAATAGCTTCAGACCGTTTTTCACCTGAGGCATTCCCATTGTCAGCTGCTTTGTTTGTGGCAGTATTTGCGGAAGCCTGCTTTTTATTCTTCTGCTCCTCCAAGAATCTAATCAATGAAATCAAGAGACAGACATGTAATTATGTCTGCATGGAGTCAGAACCATGTATTTATGAGCAGACCCCAAGAAGCAATCCTGCTTCTTCATATGTGAGGTCTCATTAAAATATAGAGTACATTTTTATGCTTGCAAGACATGAGAAGTTTATACTTGCATAGTAGTGAAAAGGTGGTCTAAATGTGGGGCATGGATGGCTGATGGGGATCCACAGCTAAAGCCACAGTCTATTTTTTGTATCAAGGAACATTTTCCCAAATGTGAAATGTGTTTATGATCGTAACAATATGGTTTGGTGGATGTTGTTTCTAATGATTTCTTTGGGGTTTTTTAGGAGAAGCATTTGCCAAATTGCCACTTTCTTGGTCCACAATTACAAAGTGTACCTTAAACATATGTGTCAACATGTATGGTCTCCTAAGGCACAAATCCAACAGTGAAGACATTTCTTTTCTACCTCAAGGGACACCCACAAAGGAGTCATTTTTTTCCATTAATAGTCTAACTTAAATAACAACTGAAGCACAAAACAATTCTACAGATGTATATATAAGTCTGACAAAAAAAGAATATTAAAGTTTTACACTATGTTTACTTTGTCTAACAACACTCCTCTTCCAAGCTCTTTTAGGAAAATTATTATTCAATTCCCTTATTCAGAAACTGCACTTATAAACATATTTGAAGTTAAACGAACAATATTAAGAATATATGTTATCTCATCTTTTTGCTGTGATAATAACTTACTTTTTAAATGCCATGGACATGGCAATCTTATCCTCTTGCTGATCAATGTCTGGAAAAAGCCCAAAGCCAGAGAAAACTGTAGCGGGATTTTTCTTTGATGGGCTGGTGGTAGAAGGTGTAGTGGTGACAGTCTGCCAGCAGGTGGAGCCATTGCTAGTTGCACCTGAACTCACAGACACAGAATGTGCTCCACTGGCAGCTGGATCACCCTGGCCACCAGCAACAGCAGAGCAAACCTGTGGGCTGGCCTTCCTAGGGGAGCTATCGTGGTTCATTGGAAGTGGCAAAATATCAGGTGCTCTGCCTCCTTGTGCACTCCCCTCCGACCCCGGGCAGCCCCCTCCTTGCTCTGACAGAGCCTCATCTCCTGCGCTCCTCTGCGTTTTGTCAGGTGCAGATTTGCAGCTGTGCTGAGCAGACCCAGACCTTTGTCTGGAGGAGCTGGAGGAAGAGGAGTGGTGTGAATGGGGTGAGGAAGACCTGTCAGAGCGGCGGGAATGGCCTCGCGACTGAGGGCTGCTTGAGCGCTTCTTGGGCGTGTATGAATGAGAGCGCCCTCTCTTGGGGCTGTGAGCATAGTGCGGCTGCTGCTGCTGCTGCTGCTGGTGGTGGTGCTGGTGCTGCTGCTGCTGGTACTGTTTTTGCTGTGGGTACTGGCGAAAATTCGGCCAATTATTCGATCTGTAGTTATTGTATCCCCCTCCTCCACGCTGAAAGCGACCACGGAAGAATCCCCGTCCTCTGCCCCGGAAGTAATAAGGCCTCCGGAAGCCTCTGTGGTAGCCTCGGAATTCCCGATGGTTTTGGTATTCTCGTGGTTGTTTCCTTTCCCGATTATGGGGTGGAGAATGAGATTTTGACCGAGAGCGAGACCTAGAGCTTGGAAAGAGCGAGAAAAGGCCGTGTCCAATGGTCCTCAAGCAAAAAAACAGTTTTATCTACATGTAACCTTCAGTATACCAGTTCATGCAGAATGTACAGGATAATATCTACTTCTACATTCAATTCCAGCACTGCAAAACAAATCTTTTTACACTTTAAACTACTCAAAACATCCTGGGAACATATGAAGTATTTAAGATTTTTGAGGAATAAAAAAGCAAAAATATAATTAAACACCAAACAGGCCTAGCAGTCTGTGCTTAGCCCTAATACTAACACACCTGACAGAGCTGAACACAATGGCACAAGGAGAGAGTGATACAACCATACATGTACAAACCTACTGACGATCATACCGAAGCAAACCACTGTGACGTTCATAAACCTCATTCGCAGAAATGGTAGGATTTTGTTTTCTATTAGGATAAAAATTATACTACATGCTTAGACACAAACATCCAACTACACAAATTATGAAAAACTGCATTACTTTACTCCAAAGTAACCTAGCACTGACTAGCTTTGAGGGGTTCTTTTCTGTAATTGGCAGTGTAACCTGGTTTAATGTCAGCTTTGATATATTCAGCAGGGTGGAGCCTGGGTGTCACTGATTTGTATGAGACATGCAATCTACAAAATCAACTTCTGTGTAGAATCTGTTACTCCAAAGCACCACTGCAGTAACCTCTGCAGGAATCCAAGCAGAGTTGATGCTGCAGGGCCTTTTCAGTCCACAAGGTGGCCGTAAAACATCGCATAACCCAAAACAAAGAAAAACATTTTTTGTTTAACACAAATTTTCACGACAAGCACTTGGGGAATGAACCACAGTACTTTGGCACACTTTGGATTGTTTTATCTACTATTTTAGACATGCTGTTTGTCTTTTTCAATCCCAAGCTGAAAATGGCTTAATACAACCCACCCGCAGAATGTCTCACAGTGAATCAGATCACAGACAGAAACGGACTCAAAGTCTAGCCTATAATTCCCAACATTTTCTCATAATTGCTCCCTTATAAAACAAACAAACAAATAAATCCAAGTGAAGTTCCTTTTAAGGTAAAAATAAGAAGAACGAAGAAACACTGAGGCTTATGCTTCCCAGATCCCAGAAGGATCCCAGACTTTTGCAAAGAAACATCTGAGTCTGCTGAGCACCTTTTTCCAGTCGGTCTGTAAACTCATGTGCCACTCGTCTAATGTTTTCAACTAGTTTATAGCAACAATTAAATGAACTTCAAATGAAATTTAATCATTGCTATAAATCCCCGAACAAATGCAGAGCGCAAATAACACACGTGCACTCAAAGACAAAGACATTTCTACTGCACTGTTTCCTTTACCCATTTACCTTATCTATCTGTGTCCTTTATACAGACGTTTTGTATCTTAAACGCTGCATTATACTCACCCAGTGAGCTTTTTCATTGGTATAAAGGTTGAAGTGGTAGTACACTGAGCAGCATTGCATTCTCACAGAGAATAAGAGGAGCTCTACGTTTCTTGTGCTGAGCATGGATGGAAAGAGCCAGTCACATGGGTCATATGGGAAAGATTTCCACTCTTATACTGCCAGGCACAGAGGCACAGAGCTCGGTCTATTACTGCCAATTACACCACAGTATCCTTAACCGGAAACTCAGCTTAAAGTAACAATAAAAGAAAAAAACTTTATGCTAAATTTGTTTTGGTGACTTCTGATCATTTATTGTTGAATTTAGAGAAAGTACTACAATCCATAATTCTGCATACCAAGGAGATTTTCACTACACATTTATTATGCTCATTTTGCTGATAAAGGTGCCAAAATATCCTGGCTTTACAGTTTGGCTTTCGCTATGTCACAAGAGGCCAACAAAGAAAATATTTGTGTAAGTAAATCAACATTCATAAATTCACAGATGTACATGTGTCCTACCCACAAAATGCTAATTTGCTATAGCTTTGGCATTACAAATTGTGGGCTTTGCCCAAACAAGCAAAATGGAAACATCCATATCAAAGTCCAATTCTGCCTTACAAACAGGACATAAAAAGTTTGACACATATATAAGATGTCCCATTACATTTCAGTAACCCTAACCCTGACCTTTGCATTAGAAAGAATCGATCTGGCTGACCAAGCTAAAGCCTTAAGCCAATATCTGACAGATTTTACAGTCATCTGAGCAAAGGGAGTGTTCAGCTGAATGAAAGGATTCGGGCCATTTTTACCATAAAGTTTTCAATTCTAAGAAGAGGATTCATTATTCTCTGCAAACCAGAACACAACAGAGAGCAGTAAACTGAAATGCTGTAAAATTGATCATCGTGGTTTTGTTCTCTTAGACTGAACTTTTTTTGCCTGTTGATTAACACAGAATCTATGGACACAACGGTTGTTATTCTTTTAGGGCAAATATCTGTCAGTTACATGAACTGCACCAGACAAGCTTAACAAAATACCTTCTCTGTCTTTATTAC
Organism: Sternarchorhynchus goeldii; assembly: GCA_028565775.1. NCBI lineage: Eukaryota > Metazoa > Chordata > Actinopteri > Gymnotiformes > Apteronotidae > Sternarchorhynchus > Sternarchorhynchus goeldii. The sequence goes on from JAOXYF010000008.1 coordinate 9,834,975, forward strand.
CACAGGATCCAAATTTGCAAAGCCTATAGCCCTGAATGAAGCTTATTTCCATGTTATGGACTTATTGATAGGGATGCAGTAAAGTAAGAAACCTTTGACTCCTTTAATGTAAATGTGACATTTTTTATATTGACAAAGAACACATATCATCACTGAAACTGTGGAATGAAACCTGAGACTACGTCCATCTAACACTGAAGTGACTGCTCATCTGTGTCAACACCTGGGATTAATGATTTTTCACTAAACTATGAAGGCAAATTCTTGCAGCTGCACAGGAAACTCTCTAAGCAAAGGCTTTTAGGTGTGTATGACCAGGAAGTTACCCATAGCGGTGTTTCCTTGAACGAGATCGCGAGCTGCTTCGAGACCTGGAGCGAGAAGGCGACTCAGAGCGAGACCTCGACCTCGACGCGGAGTGGGAGTGGCTCCTGGAGCCGAATCTCATTGTCTTAGACATCACTGCTGTGGAGAGAACATCATCACATTAAGTCATCATCTAACAAACAACACAGTGGCATTTGTGAAATAATCAAATTAGTGAGATAAGCAAATGGGGAATGGGGAGAATTAAACATTCTGTTAGAATTTGACTACATTCATTTCTAAAATAGTTGCTATTGGAAGGACCTGGAGGACAGAAAATAACAAGAGAAAAGATTTGTTTGCACATTTCGGGTACAGAGAGTTGACATCCCATTTTGTTTCCATCTTTAAAATTTACAGTGCAAAACAACCTGAAGAGAATGAGCCACTCAGGCCTGAAAACATTCTAATATGAATAATAAGCTACCTTAAATGTAAGTGCTGTTTAAGGTTTGATGCAAACATGAATCTGACTTATGATGCAAAATAGCGAGACAGTCAAAAATGCTACATAGTCTAGTTGTATGTGTATGTGTGTGTGTGTGGGGGGGCGGGGTTGATGGACATATCTTAGAAGAGCAGATTTTGGAGAACAAACACATAGCAAACTGCAGTGCGGTCGGCGGACAGCTTGGGTGACCCTTCTCTTACATCCCACATGTATTTGCAGAGGTGTTGAAGTGCTTCTGAAACTGCTCTCTATCACCAAATAGTGTGATAGATATCTCTAAACAGCAGATAGTGAACTCCTCGAGTTATTTTACCCTGCTAGCAAAAGCATTTGTTCATCATAAACCATTTGGTGCCCATTCACTCAAGGTCATGTATAAATGCGTCACATGCAGCTAAAACTAAAATAGACATCGTGTGTTAAAACTGCTGAATAAATCTGCTGATTTACAGTCGGCTTGAGCTGCAGCCTTTTCTGTGCTAGTAAATATTACTACACATCCAGCTGATCCTAGATGAAATTCCTTACCCACAAGAACTTTTCCAAATAGTCCAGGTCTGAATCAGTAGTTTAGAAAAATATTTAAAACAAAAGCTCTGCTTCTCTTCTTCATCACTAAAACCTCCTGTTGTTCTCAAGGTTACAGTTATTCATCACTTCTCCAAACTGTTTCTCAGACTGATGCATATGTACTGCTTCAACACAGTGAACTGTACGTACACAGAAACGGAAAACAAATCACTGACAACTTTATCAACTATTCTTCGACTTACTGAGGTATTAGTCACCTTTATATACAGGTATGCTGTGGCACGTCCATGACCACAGCATTCCTGAGAGTTCAAGCACTTTATCAGTGCCGGTCAAGGTAGTAGATCATTACCGAAGCCCTGGGTGCAGGTCAGTGAAGAAGCAACTACATCACTCACACTGAACACTAACACGCCACCTGTGTTTCACACATGGTGGTTCAAGTGCATCCCTCCTATTTCTGTGCACAGTGAAAAGAATCTCAGCCATTTCTGAAGTCCCAGCTTCCTTGTCTTTGGCCAGCTGTTGCTTCTGGCTCTCCCTCTGTAATTTCCTGCAGGCTCAGACAGGAGGCTCACGGTTGTCTACTGTATGAATGTGCTGAACTGGGTTCAAAGGTGCACTGCACTCCCAATTTTTAATTTGCAGTTACTGTGACAAAAAATGAAGCTAAAGCTAATCACTCACTGAGTCAGACCGTGAAAGGATTGATGCTTTTCACCTGACAGTTGACATTGTTCAGCAAATTTGTTTTTGGGGTTTTCCCACACCAGTTTTAAATGATGAGGAAGAAACATCCCAGAACTGCAGTACTGAAACAAACGAGACAAGTGTTATCTGTATGTCGTTTCATGTATTATTCATGTATTATTCTAGGGGAGAATTAGTGAGATCTTTTTAAAGCTAGAGAATCACCTCACAGTAGATCAGTACACAGCAGGTGTCTTCCACTGTGCATTAGTATCTAATCTAAAAAAGACTGTACCAAACACCCCAGAGATGATTCACTTGTGTTACCACTACTCACACAGCCATTAAAAATACACACAAACACACACAGTGCCTTCATCCCTCTCACGTCTTTCTCATGTCCCTCACTCACTCACTCTTACTAAACACACACTTGTGCACACATGTAGCCACACCCATTTCCCCCACAACGGCATCTGTGGCTCAAACCTCATCACCTGTTCGATTGAGAGGGTGAAAGTTGACACAAACAATGGTGGAGACACCACATATGGAAGCACTACGCACCCACCAGTCAATCAGCTGCTCTGCCATTAAGGCCTGAGTTGCCACATGAGCAAACGGGGTAACAGCACCAATGGCCAAGACAACTGTCACTTTTACCAACTTTATTTCTCTTTTTACATAAATGCCAAGGCAAATAAACATAATGCAGATGGATCATTTATCTACAAGCTCTGCAAGATCAAGCAGGGTTTTCTGGAAGACCAGTCAGGCTAGGTAGAAAACCCTTTAAAAGTTTATTTTGGAGTATCATGATGAAGGTAATTAATGGTTTTGGAGGAGTTTTACAAAAAGGACTATACTTTCATCTGATGGCCCACGCAGGAATTTCCTCTTAAAAGCCTAGAATATAGTTGGTTTATTTGCAGCTTTTACAGCACTCCTTGATGCTTTCAAAGATTAAACTGATGACATTGCCCTTTAATGAACGTATTTATAGAATTTGTGGCTTTGTAGCATTATCAAAGCTCATTTTTAGCAAGCTGTTCAAACCTGAAGTAGCTACAACATGGATTGTTGTTATTTTCCTCACCTCTAAAATAGAGTAGACCTTTAGCTCTGGACTGCTCTCACAGAACCAACAGAACTTGACAGATGCACTGCTGACAGTAAACTAAGATACATAGCCTCAGAGGAGTTCCCAGGATACACATGTCTCCAGCAATATTCCAGATAGTGATTTCATGTATTTAATAATTCCATTTACTATAATAAATTATCTTTTAAAATTGAAACCGAGTTCATTAATTTGCTTAAACGTTAATTGACTTGCTTACTTTTAAACCCTGCCACACACGCCTGGCCAGAGTGTCTTGTACAAGTAGGTGGAAAATGATAGCCTTTTATAAAACATCACAGCAAAGACTTCAAAGCCACCATAAATGTTTTATAGGGTACTGACTTATCTAATTATATTTCTGATCTTACATTGCTAAATGCAGGTGATACAGATTAACCACGGTCTGCCTCGCGCTCCCACAGCGCTTCACGGGAGGTACACTTTGACTAATATGGAGCGTTAATATGGATCAGCTGTAATACAGTATTTTGGCTATTTATCGTTTCATATTAACATTACATCGTATCCGTCGCATAGCGTTAACAAATAGCCAGCTGGAAATGTAGCATTCATTTCGGTTGCTGATGTTTTTAAATTATTCATGATTATAAAACATATTAGCAAGGTTAGAATTTAGAATCTGAAGGCAAGAAACAAACAAAGCAGAATCTCAGTGCGTAAAGTGTGAAAATGCGCATCTATTACTGTGCACTACGTATGGTTTCAATCAAGATGTCACTGACCATAGTGACTATAGTCTAGACTATAGTTGATTTATAGAACGGAGCAACATGATATACACCATCATTAAGATGGACAGGACTGAGCCTTGAATCCAAGAATGCCCTTGTAAAGATGCCTTGTTAGTTATAAGATTGATGTTCCTGTAATACTGGAATGATGGAATGGCAAAAATAATTTAAAAAAAACAATTGTTTAGAAATCACTTACCGATTCTTTCTGTCCCAGTGCGCTATTGATGTTCGTATTGTTTGAGAAGTAAGTCTTCGTTTATTGCTACACGTTCAATTAAAAACTAAATTACTAGCCGAGGCTAGCTATTCTCAGCAAAGAAACTAGAGCAACGAAAATCCACTCTGGTAACACTGAAGAATACACGTACTGGTGTTAAAAGAAGCGCAATGGAGAATATAACACTAAGTCCAGTACACTACTTGCATCAAATGACATGCACCATAATCGCGCTCCTGTGTCATGAACCATATATAGCGTGTAATGACGAATTATGCGAAGACGACACTAATGTGAAAGTCACCCACCACCTCTGGGTTGTGACATCGAACTAAAGCACAGCAGCAAAACTACAAGTGAGCGCGCCTCAAGTTTCGTCTCTGAATTCCCCTCCACTTGAAGTCGTGTTTGACAGATTTTCCCGCCCCTTCAAGGTTTAAAGAAACAGAAGCTTAAAATCGATGGGGACTCTTCGAATTGTTGTCCTTTTTGTCGTTTGCCCTAATTAATTGTCCTCTATATTTAAAATGTGTTTTATACGCATAAAGCAAAATACGTGTTAAATATAAGGCAGCTGCTTTCGCATGTTCGTTGAAGATTAGTATCCCTACCACACAAGAATACTCGAACCTACGAATAAAATCCTGCCCGGGCCTAATGGTTACCGTAAATTGTATCGTAATGCATGGAGCTCGCGCGGATCTTGTCATCCTCAGGCAAACTGTGTGCCAAGTGAGGAACAACTAAACTACAGAATGTGAAGATGTAATACATGGAGTAAATGGTGCAATGCACAGTATGTATATGTCTATGAACATCTGAAATAAAATGGTCTTGAGGGTGTTAGTTTTTTAGTCGTATTTTAATAATGTGAATATTATTCTTTAAGGGTGCGAAGGGTTATTTAACGTTTTTCTCAAATATTTTTACAACCATTGGAAACAGATGGTGACACCAGCTATATTTTCTGCTAAAACATTCAGTGCAAAAGAACAGAGACCAGTGGCAAGAAACAAACAAAAAAGACTGATTAGGGTGTCTAAATTCAAGAACTCTACATTAATATTACATTTTGGCTGTGTCCGTCATCATTAGACATCAGTAGACTTTGGTTCATTGCACTAGCCAATTTTAAACACTCTTTTTGCAGTTTATGCTTCATGCCTTGCAAAGCTGCAAGCACAGAGAAGACTTTGACAAAAATGAATGATAGCTCAGACTTTAAAATACATGTGTTTGTAATTAAACGTTTTTTTAAAAAATCTTGTATTTATAAGAACAAAAAAAGGTCAATTGGATCAAAATTTAAATAATGAATTTGTGTTTATCTTTGTAGTACAGTGATACATAAAACTGGCAACAATAATGCATAAATTCTCTGAGACACATTATTACAAATGGCCCACCACCTGGTTACTGTTACATTAAATTAATATATCAAGTTCTTCAAGGATTAGAGCACACGTGTGCCAGACTCACTAGCAAACCATGCAGAGACAATGGCAGACAGGTGCACAATTCATTTTATTGTGCAGTGAACAGTGGTGACAGTGTGCTGCAAGAAAAAAAATGCATAAGCTGGCTTTTTTTCCAGCATGTTTTAAATTTAGATTTTCATACTTGGCTACTTTTTAAATATGATCAGTTTCCTCCAATATGTAATACATTCTCCCAGTAGACGCACAATACTGCTGGAAAGGGCAACAGCTTCTTCATCACTGTGAACATTTGCATTTTTTTGACTGCAAGAGTGATTTCATAACCTTTCCATGGATAAACCACTTTCAAAAGGAACAAAAGATTCAGGGTTGTTTCCCCAGATTTTTTTCTTGGTTTGTAGTACTGTATATTTCAGTTGGAAAGGATATTTTTCATGATTTCGTGATTTGTTTTTAATTATTTTTGCCCATGTGGTAACTGTTACATAAGATTCAATACAAAGCCCCATTGTTTTCCTTTTTTCTTATATTTTCTTTATTTGTCTGATCCATACCGTTTACCATTTATGCACAAGCCCATAACTAAGTATGTAAAAAACATTGTAAGTACATATAATGTGTTCTTACTGATGAAACCTACATATTGAGCAAGTCTTATTAGAACCCTTTGAAACATAATTTCCCCCCTTTTTTGCATTGCATAAAACCTCTTAAGAGGACAGTTATGGTCCAAAGTTGTAAAATATCATCAAGCTATTAATGTGTAATGTAGCTGGAAGCAACTTAGAGCTTTGGGGTGGTTATAAATGATCTCAGTACCTGATATAGTTAATGCCATATGTTATTACAACACCATCATACTGATCATTGAGTTCCCATACTATTATGTAACACAATAATTACATTTTTGTCCAAAAAGCACATTTTGAACATGCTGTTTACAGATCCCCTTCCAGTGATATACTCCACGTATGCTACCTGAGCCTGTGAGTGGAGGCGAGACCAACCCACACCAGCTCTTTCCTGTGCAGGGTCCTCTGCATACTGCGGTCAGTCTGCCTTCCTGAACCCAAGATCTTTAGCACCTGTTCACTCACCACAAAACAATGATATTACATTACAGGCCTTCCCACATAAGGCCCTGTCACTGAACTGCAACTACAGACTTCCACACGATTACTTCAAAGGCCCACCAGTGCAAATGCATGGATCTGGATGGATTCACGTTTAAGGAAGCCGAAAATTTCAATAGTAACTGCGTCAGGGAGATATAAGTGCAGTAAAAGCAATATAAAAGTCATATTTTTATTTGGCAGTAACCATCTAATACATATCATTCACCATTAGTTACCATGTGACAAAAGCTATACTATTCAATGCTCTTCCTATTTGTGTATGTTGTTATTCACTTGCTATTCGAAATAACTACATTTGCATAGGATACACCATAAATGGCTGAATAACATTCATACGTGTTTAGCATGATAAAGTTAATGGAGACTTTTGATCATTTTAAATATTAGCATCCAAAGAGACAGTTGTTCATATATAATGCATGGTTTCAATTGGATACGTTATTGATGGTTGATTCTTACAGTAAGCTTTTAGTATGTTGTAACAATGAACAAGTTTAATTTGTATGTTTATTTGTTTCTTAAATATCATGTTTATGTAATGTAATTTTTTTTAGACGTATTTGTTTGCATGTAGCAGTAGCTAAATATGTGGGTGTCGTTTTTTTGCAGTCTATAACAATATATAGAATTATAGAATTTATAACAATATATAGAATTATAGAATTTATAACAATATATAGAATTCTGTTTCCTGCTTCTGGTTGTATGGGGGGGGGGGGGTTGGCATCTGCTCATGACACCAGAGACACTTCACCCAGCTGCTCTTTATCTGTTCCCTTACTAGATGCTTCCACAGGGTTAGACCTTGTCAGATCAGACCAACCTGTGTCAGCACAGACTGGGGTGGCTAGTGAAACTTTAGAAGGTGCAACAGTTTTGTAGCTTTTATCAGAGCATAATTGGAATTATCAGACCCAGGGGATTACTGACTATATGAACATATCATATTATATTCACATATTTTGCATAGGAGATAGTAAAATCAACAAATAAAGGGAGAAGGTCAAATTTACTATGCAACTGTAATAGCTGTGAAACTGTGAAAGGATAATGAATGTCAGTTAAAAAAACTGAAGATGTAATAAATAGATTCTGTAGTAACACAGTAAAATACACTACAGTAGATTACAGGCAAATGCTAAGATTTCATTTTTGTACTAGGACAAAATACCAGGACCAGGACCTCTCTAAACTCTGATAAGCACAGTCTATTTTAACATTTCTGCTTTAACTTCAAACTCATTGGGTAAATCATGCTGTACCAGACACACAGCTTGATAAGTTAGTATTACCCAGTATGACTTCTTCAAAAAGACTGAAGAAGGCCACATGAAAATTGTTACACATAATTATTGCGCTGAACGCTGCCTTCTTTGGGAAAAGGAATAAACCCAGAATGCCTCAGAGCTCCAGATGTACTGTGAATCCACAGCTGTACAGAACCTGTGTACTTTCTGGGTGTAAGTCTGGTTTGATTAATTCATTATAATACATTCCACAGTCATCAATCTCAGTCTGGAAAATATCTGCGTGCGCACACATTATTAACTTGCTTTGGTAATGGTATTTAATTCAAGGACCAATAGGTTACTGTTTTCATGTTTAGACATTATTATAATAACTTTCATCAGTGATTTTGGGGCAATACAGCGTGAATATTCATCATGTCTTTGTGTGGAATATTCCTCATATCTTTATGCTGTCCATTAATTATTGTACACAGGACCAGGAAGTTATCGGTGTAGATACTGAGCAAATATTTACTACCACACTGAATCATTCATTTAAACATGGTCAATGATTGGGGCACAGGAGTTTCAACTCCAACATTGGGTCTGCATGTAGCCACATTAGAAGGTTACATTAGGGAAATACTGCAGCTGCTTACAGAGGTTGCCTGGGATGACCTTGGAATAATGTACAGTATAACAGTAGTACTCCAACCAGCAATGGAACCAACAAATATAAAATATTTGGAAATCTATTAAACATTTCATCATAATCATATTGGCATAAGTATAAGATGGGTTTCAAGTGTATAGGCATTTCTGTAGATCACAGTTTATATATTAACAGGCTATATTGCCACCATAACCCATATATTACTAAAGTTTTATGACATTTTAAAAAATGCATTTTTCTACGTTTTACTACGATTCTGCAGAAACCCAACCTTACCAGCTCTGAGGCTACAAAGGGCCTCAACAATATTTTAAAATACGTGCATACATAGGTTAAACATATATTAAAGTGCCAAATTACCTTGAACGCTCTGGTAATTTGTTGTGTAAGTGCACTTGAGACGTTTGTTATGTGTTTGTTATGAAGCAATACTGCCTGATAGATGATGCTTTGGTCTGAGAAATCCGCATGAATTCCTAAATGAGCAAAATACACCTACCTAATTGTCTTTGAACTGCTAGGAAACTATTGTCAACTATTGTAAACTAATTGAAAAATGCTTTGAAGAAAAAAGAAAATTGGCTACTCTTAAAAAAAAAAACTGATCAGCTCACTTGGAGGAATATATTTGACTAATTTTATAAAACATTCTCAAAATGAACTTTGTCATTCTTTATGTATTCAACTGTTATTTGTAGTTATATCGATTATAGTCATTTAATTCATGTAAATTCTTACAAATTTGATAAACATTTTTTGTATGTATTGCTCTGACATTTTGGTCATGCATTTACAGCCTTGAGATGTCAGGGAATATTGAATATTTGCTTAGGACCCGGGCAACATGAAGTCTAAACAATATGCAAAAGAACAACAGTCTATCCAATAGAGAACCCAGCAGCACTTCAGGTCTGCCCTGTTTGAGCGAAGCCTCTCCAACTCTCCCAGCTAGGCCTCTGGCCTTGTCTAACTTTAGTTTCTAAGCCCCTACTTAGAGCTCCTTGCCAACCGCACAGACTTAAATAGCCTCTTCTTATAATGCAGTGCGGTGTACTCATAAAAGCGACACTCTCCTCATGGGACTTACTGCAGGCAGCTGTGACAGGTGGAGACCCTGCTAAAGAGCAGTCTCTGCGTCAAAGGACCTTGTTGGGAAGCCCCAAGAACGGGTTTTTGATCAATCGGTATAGAATTTCTGTGGGGAAGCCTTGTGCTAAAATTATGCGACACCTAACCTTTGAGAGCCTGAAAGATGAAGGTGGAGAGGTTATGAGTGGAGTCAATTCCTCACTAAGACAATTGGACTTTGCTTGGGTCATAACTCATTTCAGCAGGAAACAAGAGCTCAGATGCTGGAACAGGCACTGATGACAAACCACTGAATGGAAGTGTGTTCTTGAGAAAACGTATAGCATGTAAGGATAGATCTGCGCCAGAGGAATTTTATACCAAAGAGAAATGAATTCCTTGGACAAATGGAGCTGGGCAGGGTGTAAAATTATTTAATTGATCAAAGTTCCTCTTACAAATGATATAGAGAGCATGTCATTGGGCCCTGACATGTTTGATAAGAAATGCAAAACTTCAAGGTTGGGAGCTCAAAGCACAAGTTCAGAAATTCCAGAATCTGTAGTCAAACAGTGCAGAGATAATACTGTACAGATGTGAAAGTGGATTTTACACTCACAGCATTTAACATATCACATTTGTCCCTTTGTTCTGCCGATGAACTCCATTCTCCTCCAAAATCATAATAATATGCAGCATTCAACTAACAGCTGATTTCTGTTAAGTTCAGATACTAGTGACTCTTGTGCATTTCTTGTTGTGTCTCAGAACATTATGGAACTGCCATAACTGCACAAAAAAGTAAGCAATTTCATAATCAGTGACACTCTGGTACCATAAAGACATGCTGGTTGTACCACACAGAGCAGAATAGTGTGGCGTGTTGTTATAGAGACAAGCAAATGCTGTGTTTGTAACAGCAATCAAAGTGCCTGTAGGCAGTGCATGTAAAAATGGCAAACACAGCTGCCCTTCTCCATTGAGAACTCCCACAGAGACATGAACGCTCAACTGAGAGTGTTATTGAGTGCAAGGGGCAGCTGCTCTCTGCTCCCCAGACAAGGGTTAACTCACTCGATCTGCGAACATAGCCTGTACCTCAGTCCCAGAGCAGGGACATTGCAATCTGTTATTTCAATAAAGAAAATTACAAGCAAGAGCCCTCAACCGGCTGCTGTAAACACGGCTCTGTACACTTGAGGTGAAACCGTACTGACATGCTCTGCATTGTCCATGCAGACTTTCAAGCACAGTTCAGCTCTCCATGCAGGTCGGCATCCACATCCATCCCCTGCATTAGGGGTAAATTTAGTGCCTGTGCAAATCTCCCCTCCACAGATGCCATATCTCCCAGCACTGTCAGTCAATATTGAGGGCTGTTAACGGTCTCAATTACGGTTAGCGTTCCGGCATGTCACTGGTAATCTGAGAAAAGAAGCGAGACTGGCCAATGGAGAAAGCTTTGTACTGATTGGGTTTCCACCATAAAATGTACATGTTGTGCTCATAGATTCTGTTTTCAACCACATTGTGGTGGGTCTTCCTTCCTTTATACGATAAAAGTAAGGTTTTATGGTTCAAATGATTAAAATTAAACCTTTATGGAAATTACTTATTTGCCTGTGAGCGAGCATGTCTGGAAGGAGCATGTGAGAGCACAAACTCTCTCAGTAGCATCTAGCAAACTGTTTGCAATGAAAGTTACAATTAAATTTATGGTGTTTTTAAATGACTTTTTCATATTCGTGTACATTTTAAGGTGTCCTGAGCAGTTTGTGTTTGATTAAATTGTGTTTATGTGACAATGTCATCTCCTTTTATTTACTGCCCTGAATTTGTTCAAAGACCATTCCCTTAGCTGTAACACAATATCAGTAATCAAAAGTTATAGGCAGTTATTTATGTTAGTGTCATAAACCCTAGACGTTGGCTTCGGGAGCTTAGCTTCCAGGCTCCAGCTTCTCTTATAGCAGGGCCTCGTTTAGATGATGGGTCACTAATGCTAATAAACCAGCCACAGTCGCACTAGTAATATAGCTGTAATATACTGCTGTAAAACAAGGTTATATATACTTAAGAGTGCAACTCTTTAAGGTGTGGTATCCTCTGCTTGCACAGGATGTGTTAGAGCTGCTTCAGTCAGGGGCTTCCGAAAGCAAGTGTTTGAAACTGCAATGAGTCATCCTTGGATTTCATCAAAGTCAGCCTCTTCTCAGGGAAAAACAGTGTCCTAGGCAGAGTTACAAGAGCTGGGGGAATAAAAAGGATGTTAAAACCTTTCTCACCACAGCACAATATGTTTGCATTCAGTGCTCTAAGAATTTGAGGATAGCTTTTCAGTTTGAAGGAATATGCTTCTATACGTCTGACGGATAGCCGCTAGCAGTTTGTAAGTGCAATCCTTCACCTAACAGTTTAGGCCAGTGTCTTAGCTAATTATCATAGCTGTGGTGTGATATGCTTTAGGAGCAGATGGGGCATGGTACTCCTGCTCATAGATGGGGTGGGGCAAGCGTCCAAACACCAGGCTTCTTCCTCACACTTATTCTGCTGCTCAGGCCTTTAGAGCCAGAGAGAGACACAGTGTTAATAGCTCAGCGTTATGAATCAGCACTGAATTATGCAGCAGAAACTCTGAGAGGCCAAGATCCTAACCTCAAACATGCTGTCCTTTAAGATTCACAGAGTTACAGGTTCTCAGATGTTATATGGACTGGATGCATTTTTATGACATCTCATTACAATGCATTGTTATAAAAAGCACAGGACTCACCAAGAAACACACAGCTCTTTATATATTTTTGCCAGTAAAAAACTTCATTTTGTCACGGGTTTAAGGTCTTTTCTAAACATTATGGCATCTTAACAAAACACACAGTGCATTATGTAGCATGTCTGTGTGGTTTGCAAGCTAGGCTTCACTGTTGTTTGAGGATAGCCTGCAACTGTACCTAAGCTAACATTACTAACGGGCGAATAAACTTGTTTGCTAAATAGGCAGCTCCTCATTAAAATGTTCCACAGTGGCACACAGTGGAAATCTGGTGCACAGGGACTGGATATCCACTGCAGGGCTGCTGTCATTCTATGTGCCAAGTAAGAGCTGCCAATTATTTCCTGGGAACACTTTAATATATGACTGTACTGCTCGGTGTAACTTAACCCTGTTTTGGTCGGAGGTGCCTTTTCACTATACAGTTGTTCATTTAAAAGAATCAATGCAGTAATAATGACAGAAGGACACATGTTGTTTGGAGTACACATGTGCGTTTTTTTATTTTGACACATTCTCAAATGAGTAGAAGCCAAACATCTAGGCCAAACCATTCAACTAGTTTGAGCAGGTTTTTTGTGTGTACGAGTGAGTGCATTGTGTTCTCTGCAGAATCAAAAGCATGTGGTCAGCAGGATGTGTGAATGTCTTGTAAAAACAGTACGATCTAAAATTCCTGTGTTCACCTCCAGTCAGATGAAACATTCGCTCCATATTCACTCAGCTGTCCGCTGCTTTTTGAGAGAAAACCTCAGAACGCCACAGAAGCATAGAGTCTGATGTCTATAACTCAATCACTCAGGATACTGACTTCAAAGTTTTTGCTCTGAGACGATGTTGTTCAGTTGTTGGAGTTGTTTGCTGTGTGTTGCATATGTAAACATAATTGTGGCCTTGTAGTTAAGAGTTGCCAGTGGATTTTAACTTGACAATGTGAAGCTGACAGACTATTTGTAAATGAGCCCACAGTTTACATACCATCACAGAACAAAAGAGGATCACAATTAACTTATAAAACATAGTCCAACAGAAGATGGCACACGCGCTTTAAAAAAATATTAAACAATAATAACAAAGTAGCTGCGTAAAAAAACAAGGGCAGTCAGGAACCACAGAACAAGAACAGAGGTGTTGTGTCAAATTGGTGTCAGTACTGTATTGCTGGGTAAAAATTTCCTTCTCTAAAGTCTTTAAAACTCTTTAAAAGCTTTTTTGTAATACTAATAATAATAATTTATCACTTTATATCATTATAACTATGTAATGTATGTGCCAATAGTTGTTCTTTCCCTGAATGATGTTTCAAAGAACTGGAGTAGGCCTTAAATCACATAGTAAAGTGAAAAGTGGAGCGAGAGAGAGAGAGAGAGAGAGAGAGAGAGAGAGAGAAAGAGAGAAAGAGAGAGAGAATTTTATTGACACTTTCTATTGACCCAAGAGGAGGAGAAAATAAAGGGCTAATGTACCTATTGCATTAAAAGAAAAACACACCTGAGATGACATTATTGGGACTGCTGAAAACAAAGATTACTGCACTTCTGCACATTCATCTACACAGTATTTAGTACATGGAACTTTGATAAAAAGTATTTCCATTGCACTGTAGCTCTGTAAGACTTCAGTTAGACTTTACTGGAATTTAATTAGAAGACCCAGTTATGCAACAGATAACTCTCTCTCTCCCTCTCTCTCCCTCTCTCTCTCTCTCTCTCTCTCTTTTAAATATGCTCCCTCGATCTTGCAGTTACAGTCAAATCCCAAGTCTGGCAGCAATAGTCAAAAATGCATCTGATTTTCATTCTGCCATATTTGGTCACTTAACCGAATATAATAATTTCCCTAAAAGCTCCTAGGGTTTTTGCTCTATCTTCCGTCCTGGCTCAAGGTCTCATAAGGTAGTTATTCCTACCAGACTGTGTGCTGTCCCAACGGCTTCCAAAAATCTGTTTGCACCACAAGGTGGAACAATGGAAGTCTGCTGTCTGATTGGCGTAAAATGTGTTTAGTAGTTTCAAGTTTGTATGCTCAAAGTGCCATGGACGCCAGATGGGACAGTTTGCAAAGAAATGTTCAAGAAATGTTACATTTTTTTTCACGTGCACCTACAAACATATTCAGTTCAAACACACACACACATTGACACACACACACACAAAACCCAGACCAAAATATTAAAATCTCCCTTATTGAAAAAACCCATGTAAAATGAATAAAACCACTATTGTACATAACAGGATATCAAAAAACATTTTCTCCCAAGGAGAGGACAGATCAAAGACCAAATAAGCCTCTGCTGCTGTTCTGGATGCAAAAACAAGCAGATTTTCCGCTTTTTCTGACATGATGTATTAAAAAGTAAATGATCTCATTTTTTTACCATTTAAAAATTATGCCAGGGAAAATGGTTGGTTTGAATAGGCCTACTGTTCTGCTTCATCCTGTGTTCCACAAGACGTCTGTGATGCTTGTTCCAGAGCTGCTCTCTTATGGCTGTTGGTTGCCTTCCAAAGTCAAGTAACAGAGTGTTACCCAGCTTCCTCCACAACACTCTTATACATACACACACACACACACACACACACACACACACACACACACAGCCAAACAAGCAACCCCCCTACACTCTCTGTGTCATGCTGTCTCTTTCCATATCTACCTGTCTTTTTGAGTGACAGATCTAATTTCAAAGGCAAAGACTCGATTTCAAGATGATGTCTTTGCACTGGCTTTCAGTATTCCACTGGAGAAGATGGGCCAACGCAGAGTCTTCACAACCTTCTAAAATAGTTATGCAGACAAGTGACACCTCTGTGAACCCAAGGAAGGGGGAGGGGCACTCTAGAATGTGTCTCATAAACTATCCTTAAGCATTTGTGAGGTCCTGACACCAGGTTCAATTCGGGGCCAATCAGCTGTCCTCTCTCTCCTCTTACTTAGCACTCATCAGACTAATTAGCTTCCCATCTTGAAAACTCAAAGGTTAATCTGCCCTGTTCCCATTTTACTTATTACTCAATCTATTTTTAAAAGGAAGAACACAGGAAATATATTTCTGTGATTATATCCATTACCCAGCATTCCTCACAAGCACATTGAAAGTATATGAACATCTACACAAACTTGCACTGATAACAGTGAAGCATTTAAATATTTTATGTTTGTTTGTTTGTTTGTTTACTGGTGACAATTACAAGGTGTTAGAGATCAAGCTTGAAGATGATCTCAGATGATTTGCTGATGCCCAGTTCTCAAATAACAGAGTTCTTAAGACATTCAACCCTGTACATGGAAAGCTGTGTCCTGTGTCTGCTAAGCAAATTTATCAAACTTTGGGTACTTTTACGTAATGTTTGTTTTAGTAGTGTGTTCCAATGCCCTGGAGAATTCTATTTTTCCATTTGTATAACTGTGAGACTTCCATCTTGTGGGACAGTTTGAGTCAACCTTTCCTTATCTAATATGCTGATCTAAACAAATAACTAATGGTTCTCCAAAGAGGAGGGTGAGAGTGAAAGGATTAAAAAACAAATGCCAAGTTTGATCACGTGCTACAGATCTGTAGTTCTGGGTTGGTCCTAAAATGTTTTTAATGAGAACAGTAATTACAAATGTAACATCTGCATTAATCTGGATTGGATTTTTACTGGTGTTGTTTGCAGAGAGTCCTGGCTTTGTATTAAAACTGGGTATTGCATAAGTGCCCCAGGGATCTGGTTATTGGATTCTGCTGCTGTGGGTGTTTAAGTCCCTAAGAGAGGGCTAAAAGTACTTCTGTCTTTGCCTGCTAAATCCCAGATGCTAAATCTCTCTTTCCCTCTCTCTCTCTCTCTCTTTGCTAAATCTTTCTTTTTCAAATGTTTTCCTCTATGAGAAAAACAAACTACAATACTATGAGAAAACAAAGAGCAAAGCAGATCTGCTCTCAACAAATTTTAAACAATGAGTTAAACACCGTATTGTTAACAAGTATTAATAAAGACTCAAAAGACTCTCCACAAGGAGCAAAGTGACATCTGAAGAAAAGGTTGCACTTGAACATTCCCATAGGCCTTATAGTACAGCAAGGTAGAGAGCAAGATTTGTACTAACATGAAGGTGGCAGTCTGAGTGTTTATAAATTGGGTTTCATTAGCACCAAGTGTCTACTGTAGTAATGACCCTTTGAGACAGTAATTGTTAACAGATTGATTGTTCTTCAATGTGGACCAATTCTAATTTATGTTTCCCGAGATGAAAACAGTCATTGTATTTTTTTTGCAAGAGATGACATCTGGTCCAAAAAATTTTTTAAAATCATGCTGAGGTTTCCCACCCCAGTATCTATCTACTGGTTCATGCTCTGTTTAGTTCTGGCCATCCCAGACAACTTTACCACGGCCACAAATATGGCTAAAGCTTCTTGGACTTGAAACATGCTCACTCCTGGATTAAATCAGTTACAAGGACCAAGAGAAGTCTCCAGCATACCATTCTTTAGCCAACTACCACATTTAACGGCAATTCGTGCCAGCCATCATTGACTATATTTATTAGCTTGGCCAAGACATTCATAGAAGAAGCCCTGAAATGCTAAGGCCTGGTTTAAAGACTCAAAGTTGTGCAGAGCATTTGCTGATGGGATTAAGATGTGCAGCCTTTGGTTTTTGGGAGTTTGAGCATTAAAAAGCACATTCAGTGGTCTGAAGCTGGGCATTTACATTCAGTGGTCTGAAGCTGGGCATTTACATTCAGTGGTCTGAAGCTGGGCATTTACATTTTCCTGCAAGAGATTCCCAGAAAGCTGCAGCAATAACAATCCCACATTACTTCCTCTCGCTTCCTCTCCCCAGAGGACAGAAAGAGACATTGTGAATTTAGGTAAAATGCATAAAGTTGATGAAAGGATCGGGGAAACAAGACACTTAAAACACAGGGTGGTGCCTGATGGAAAATAAATATGTGCCAATGCTGACATCTCTATTAGGAACTCCAGTTCTTCTCAAAGGATTACTGACTAAAATAAGTGAGACATGCTAGCATTTCTCCTGCCTGGGGTAGAAACCTGACACGTAGCCTGAGACCTTGTTATTGTGGTGAGTGTTCAGAAGTTTATTTTTAATCATCCGTGGTGTGTCAGGGCTAGAGGAACAACAATTTGACAGCGTCTAAAAGGCTGTGAAGGAGATCTACTCATCACATGACCAACATGTTAACAATGTTCTGCGTATAAAAATCTTGAAACTCATACTGCTTTCTTTCAGTGTATCTATTTAGTAGCATACAATTAAGATATACACAGGGCAGAATATAGTTTCCAAGTTCTTCATTACACACAGCAGACACCCTGTAAACATCAGTGAAGTCAATGACAAGAAAAGTAAAATTGTTTTGATAAACCTGCTGAAGATGCTGCAATCGCACTGAAAGGTTTCTGTTCTGTGTGGTTTATGTAGTAACCTATAAAGCTCTCGCAAATAGCTTTAATGTAATATTTGGATGAGGAATACAGGCATGCTAAATTATTATGATTTCCCCTCCACTGCATATGGTGGGACAGCTACGTTGCTGGGAAAGATTCAATATCTTACCGGTTTCCTCTCAGTGAAAAACAGGATGAGCAAGAAATTAACCTGGGCAATGATGACTAGAAAGATGACTAAAAAATCTGCATGGAATTTTTTTTTGTAAAATGAAACCATCTGCATTAAGCAGTAAATCAAAATGCCAGACATGGAAAAAAATCCAAGCGCTAAAGAATTATAGTTTTTTTTCTTGTAGTTTTCCATGTTCTAAAACTACAAATATTGTGCATTCTTGTTTGCTGACTGTGACCAAATCAGGATGTATTACATGTTTGCAGGAGATTTAATTTCATAGTTTATCTTACCCTCATGCATAACACACTTCTCTTTAGTCAGACTGGTGTTGGAAGGAAGAGAAACATGTTTATATGACCATCCCAGACGTTTTAAATAAGATTACATGGACATACATTTGTACATAGTTTCATTACAATGCTCTTTAACATTTTCCCCAACTTTGCCTTTTGGGTGTTTCTACATGTGCTGGCAAACATGCATAAGAAGTATGAACACACATATTAGCATGGCGTTGTTTATTTGGTGCTGTGTAATGTATGCCCACAAAGGCAATGTGAGGTCATGTGAGGTCAGAGAGAATTTTTTACTGTTATCATTAACTACTCATTCTAGTAAAACACAATGCTGACATTTGGTGGTTGGTAGCCCCAATTGCTAACTCTAATGCTTGTGGCATCACTTCTCCATTCTACAGAAATAGTTTAACCAATATTTGCAAAAAGTATAGGTTCTATAAGCCAGTCACACACCCAACTTCATTCTGTAACCCTGTAGCACTGTTTTTTAATGCATTAGTGTATCTTATTGAGTAATGTCTTACCCAATGCTATGAATGTGGAGGAAAATTTCTCTTCTGAATTATAATGTATTCTTTGAAGGTCCTACAACATTGTGCAATATAAACTCTGTACTCGGTTCTCCCCTGAATCATAACGCATTCTGTTCTTGCCTACAGCAGTGAGCAACTCTGTATTCTGGTGTTCATGAACAGGCCTTTCCCATGGCATCTGTGATTTTTTAAGATGTACAACCTTCTTATGGAGACTGTAAAAGAGATTTGTTCTGAAAAATATGCCACAGGGCAGTTCAGAAGACAGCTCTTCTGCTCTAAAAAACCCCAACCTAAAAGCTGTCAAAGCAGAAGTCAGAGAAACATCTAGCAATTGGATTGATCATGAAAAATATCCACTGGCAACCTCTGGATTAAGAGACAAACACATGCAGGAAATCAAACCTGTGTCACAAACCTCATTTAGGAACGTGTGGCGCACAGAGAAAACGGGCACATCTGAAGTCACCACTCTGTCTGTATTTGACACTGGAGCAAAAAAAAAAAAAAACAACCCTCCAGCTCTGCTCCTTTGGCTGATCCTCTGATTTCCAACTACTTAATGCTTTTTTTCATCTCCATTTTCAATGCATTTCACTTTTTCTTTCACTTTTGAAAGTTGTTCGTTTGCTGCTGAACCTTTTGGGCAACTTGTAAAATATCATTAGGAAAATGTTTAACAAAGTAAGTGAACCAAGCTCTCATCCACGTACCATCATCAGAAAGCAGAGCAGAACTTTGGACTGATCTTAATTTGAAATTAACTGGCATCCATCAAATATTCATTTTTAAGATACTCATCATCTGACTCTGCTTGTGTTTCTTCCTTTAACAGCACCACAGTTGCTGGTTACGACGTGTGAGTCACAGTGTACCAACTGCATACATGGAGATTCAAATAACTTACTCAAGCAAGCTTGCATGACACAGGACTTTTCTACAGCCAGATCTGAGAAAGTTACTTCCTCTCAGACACAAGACACTCCACTAAATATTAGCACTCATTGTCAAAATCCAGCCACTGATCAATGGCTCATACCTACATCACACTAAGCCACAAAGTCCAACTTCAAAAAGGCAACTAGAGTCCAAATGGAAACAAAGCCCAATTCTTTTATCCAGCTGCTACCCAAATAGTACTACATCATCACCATTTTCTGTATACTGTGAACCCACAGGCACATTGACCAACAGCTCAAACAACAACCACACCCAGGAGAAGATGGCAGGAGGCTGAGTGTTCTTCCTTCAAGCATGACTTTCACCAACATAGCTAGAAAACCCAGACTTTCACTTACATCGCTAGAAAACATCCCCAACTGGACATGACCCAGCATAGACAGAAAACAATGTCCACAGGGTTTACTGTGAGTGCCAGACCCATTAATAGGCCGTCATCAGATAACAGCTGTGGGAAGGGGGCCTGTTGCTTGGGAGATAAGAGCACAAGTGAGTGTGAGTGAGAGATGACTGGGGGTTGGGTGCAAGCACTTCGACCAAAGCCCTTTTGATGGTGCCAATGCTTATATAGTTACACCTGTGTTCTCAGCTGTCTCAGGTCACATTATGACCTCTCAGTTGCCTTATACAAGAAGTGCAAACATAGGAAGCACATTTTCTATTCCATAACATTTGGGATTCCAGAAGGTTCAAGAATCCCAGGATGCAAGACCAAAAAAAAAAAAAAAGCCATCACTTTATGTGCCATAAGCACATAAAGTTTAAAAAGATTATTTTCACCCATAATAACAATGAGACATTAATGTTTTACCTATTTACCTGTTAATCAAAATACAGCATTTAAATCACAAATTCTTAATATAATTTAAAAAAAGATGCATAACGCAGGTTGAAGTGTAATAATGTGCTAATAAAGGAGCACCAGGATTCCACCTTAGGAGATAATGAGCTGTTGAACAGCATGGCAAAATGTCCCAGCACCCAACACCACCATTCCAGGACTGCTGGAGTGACAGGGCCATAGAAGATTGACAGGACTTTTGTTCCGTTATATATCCATCAGAGCCTTGTAAATCGTATACCCACCCCCAGCCCCACCCGTCAATTCTCTGTGAATTAATGCACTGTCCTGGCGTTGTTTCGTCTGTCACTCTGTCAGTAACGCCATCCTAAATATAATCCTTTACCTTCTCAGCTCCACTAGCACTGCCAAAAGATTTAAGGCTGAAACAAAACGCTTCAGTTTCCAGCAGGGCCGCACGAGTCGATCAGAATGCTAGATTTAAGATGTTCAAAGTCTGTACTTTGAAGTCTTCTTTGAAATGATGGTGGCAAAGAAAACTGTTGGCAGTCACCTCGAAAGGTCTGATGTGTGAGAAACCTGATATGGGACATGGTGGTGTTGTGGTGATGCTGCCCTCTGCTGTTCTGGAATTCTCTGGAGGACCCATAAAAGGCCATTAATAGACATTATCCTGTGGCAGATAGTATCCGACTGAGGTCAGTGTCATACTGTCATGCTGTCTGGGTCTCACCTAACATGCCCAAGCCCATAAAATGGGAATCAACTCCAAAAACTGAGATCGTCACAAACTTGCCCATTGGACAAGAAAGGATCAAGCTCTCATTGAAGCAGCGGTGAGAATATGTACACTCTCTGAGCTGTCATAAAAATGCATTTCACACAGCTGTGGAAGTGATCATAGTGCAATTCGGTATCCACATCATCTGCTTCTTAAAAACCACAAAAACACAGTAATATCCTTCAAATGAGAGCAATAAAGAGATGATACATCAGAGGGTTGGGGAGAGGACGAGACACACTGTACACACAGACTGTGGGAACAATGTTGCTGCCATGGCTCTGTATCCCAGAGGCTACTGTGCTCGTGCCCGTTTCCAGAGCCCAAGGGAATGCAGGCACACCCACAGGACCCCACCACACTGTGGAAAAAGGAGGACGGTTCCAACTACTGCTGCACCACCTGAGAGGATACGTCAGTTCAGATGGAGCGCACACAGGGATACATGCTGAATGCCAAGTTCTAAAAAGCTGCTGGATTGTGGCCTTCAATATTTATATGTCAAACAGGAACATATAATCCTTGACACTTTAGCCAAGAGTCAAATTAATAATATAATTTACAAGTAATCTTGAGAGAAAATGGATTAAAGACCAGGCCGTATATGCCTTTATGTTTCTCATCTCACTCTAAAAAACAAAGAGAATGTTTTATCATTAATAAATGGCAGATGTTAATACCATCACAAACAATTACAATAAAAAAAATCAATTTAGATTTGTACTGATATCTGAATGAAACTTGAAATCCAACACTGAACTACTTACAAAAATTGTGCAATATTATTATGAGTTCTGTACTAGAATTAATACGTCAGAACCAGCACAAATGTATACTGAGTTCTTGGTGCAGAAACCTTATTGCAGTCAGTAGAAACTCTGACTCTGATAAACGCCCAGTAATTGGTTAATATTGCTGTGTACTCTGTTCCTCATGTAATTCTGCCTTGGGCTTAGACAGACCATGATTCTGGTCTCACCACTGAAAACTCAAAATAATTCCACTAACATCTGTGGAACATGTTTGAGGCTGTGTGGGTCCACAGGCCCAGCCCAAGCACCCTTGTAAAGCTTTGCGCAGACATGACACTCCAGTTGATAGTTTTATTCCACAAACCACCTGCTCCTCTACTCCAATTTACATTATTCACATACAGCTGTACCCAGCAGTTACAATTGTCCTCACATTAAATAACTAAACATTAAAAACAAAATAGCCAAAGCACTTCTCATTTAAACTCAGAAGAATAAGAAGAAAAACAGCCATCAATCATTTAGTCATGTGTTTATCTTTTGCTCTGTTGATCACAAAGCTGCATGAAGCGTCTTGGTCGTGACACGGATGATTCCTCGGTGGGTGGCGACGCTTGGTTTACTTAAGCTTGACTGCAGCATGGCTTCTCCCAGTCGCACCCTTTTGCCCAGGGGAGTTTCAGACCATAGCAATGCCTAGTACAATCTAAACAGCAGTTAGTGATCGAGTTGGCATGGGTCTGTCCAGCCTGCGCTCCATCACAGACGTGGGGTTCGGGAGGCGCGTTTCCATCCAGCTGTTGCTCAGAGCACCTCTGAAAGAGACAGCAAAAAGCACACAGATGGGATTCAAAGTGGAACTGTGGTTAAAGCAGATCATAAGTGCTAGAACATTCTGTAGTCTCAAACATCATCAATCCACATGCTGGATTTCTTGGGGATCTTATCAGGAAACAAAAACATGGTTGTGTTTTGTTAATTTCCGGCCTCTGCTGTCAGACTAAGTAAAGCATGATGCACATCAGAGACAAATGCCACAGCTTTTGACAAAATCTGTGCAAAGTATGACACATTCTATGCAGGAGACTTTAAGAAACATGTCAACAAAGACTGGGACAGGCCAAATCAGGGCAGAGCACCACATATAAATGCAGACTGAAAACGCTGGTCTATGGGAGCTGACCGCCCTGAGGCGTGACCTCCTTTGTGTTTGCTCTGGAGGTAATTTACACTCAGAGCCTGTCCGCAGAGCAGCAGCTGGTGCTCTGTGCTTGGGGGCTGGGGGGGGGGGGGCAGCTGGTAGTAATGCTGACTATTCCAGAAAGAGGAGGCAGAGAGGGCATACCACAGCCAGGCTCCCGTTTCCAACCTTGGCTGCCAACGAGGCCGGATTGGGTCTCCTTGCCACCCCTCTAGAAATGTGGCTCATGGCAGAGCTCCTACGGAGAATGCCTGCCAGGCTCTTTGTCCTTTTGCTTCAGCCCAATATCAGGCACCGATCCCCAGGAATTAAACCCCCCCCCCCCCCAACCCTCCCATGACATCAACACCCAAGAAGACCAGGGGAGAAGATGGCCCAGAGGACCCAAGCCTGCGTGGCAACAGCGGCATGGCCAGGCTTACAAACCCAGCTCCAAAAGCAAAACATTAAATGTGTAAAAAGAGGGTTCCATAAACTGTAGCTGCAGCTCACTCCGTTCTCACTCTGCCCAGAGGCTATTCCCACTACGGAAATGAAGAAGGCTAAAAGAAAATTGTCCGTTACAGACGGTTTAAGTGGAGATATTGCATGTTACTCTGATAAACACACAACATGAAAAGGGACATTTTCATGTGACTAAATTTCACAATTTATATAAATTTTAGAATTTGTTATTAATTTCAGTGCAAGTGCCATACAGTTTCTCTTATAACCACTCAAGTTACTGGAATGTGACATATCTAGGGACGTGAAATAGAAGAGGATCACAGACTCCATCGCCAACAGAGCACAGACAACATTCTATGGCAGCTGACATGATTCACCCTTCCACGGTCCCTCACTTCTACACAGCGATCATCAAGTCCATCCTTACCTCATCAACAACCACCTGCTTTGCTTCCTTCATTTTACAACAGCAGGCCACACTCCAGTGCATAGTAAATACAAGAGAGAGGATCACTGGCTGTTAGCCTGCCAGAGCTCCAAGATGACTACAGCATCAGGGTGCCCACTGGCACACAGCCAACCCCTCTCACCAGGGACATCACCTCTTTCAACAACTTCCCCGTGGTAGAAGACTCAGATCCAGCAAAGCCAGCACAGATAAACATGCCAACAGCTTTTCCCCAGAGCTGAGACACTTACAAACCAGTGTTTTAAACTAAACCATTTAGCTTATCTTGGCTATTTTATTTGGTTTTTTTAATTGATTTTATTCTCTTTAACTATAATGTCCTGTTTTTGTGTTGAATATAAGTAAAGAGTCTATCTACCGGTCTGGTCTATTTAGCATGTGTGTGCACTCACCAAGACATGAATGTGAGATGCTGATACTGAATGAAGCAGTAACAACCAACACCGATATACTAAATGAACATGACATGCAAAACCATATGAAAAATATGTAAAAGAGTCGAGATTGCAGGCATAACCATCAAACAAATTTTAAAATGTATCCAAACACTAGAATTTCAAACCACCCATTTAGCCTGTTCTAAAGACAGAGAAGCTCTACCACACTGAAGAAACTGAGGTTGAAAACTCGGTGGCAAGGATGGTCACATGGAAGTACGACTTGATGAGTCATCTTTACACATCTGGACTGGTTTTGCTTCTTAGGGAGCCAAAGAAAGTCTATCTGCACTGCCTGCTCCAGTGAGGTTGGCCTAAAAGGCTCGGTTCTTTTTAAAGAACTTAACACAAGAAATGTCAGAAGTGTGCATAACAGCTAATGTGTGCATGGGATTCTCTGAAAAGCGAAGCCTAGTGCCTTATTATTAAAATACACTGACATGTGCTTGCATTATTTTGTCAACCATTTATACACTTCTGAACAAAACAAACCGATATATCTAGTCTCACCTGCAACATGCTGAGGCTTCATTGGGCCCGTTTTTTTCAGAAAGGAGCTCCCATCATCAAAGGTTACAATTGGCTCATCGGATATGCTGGTGTCCGACTTTTCCCGCCCACTGCTGTTGGTGTTGCTTTGATTGGATAACTGGATAATCTCTTCATAGGGGGAGGCCTCGCTTACTGAGGACAAGCCATTCTCGTGCTGAGAAAGCTGCACGCCATTCATCACAAACACTGAAGAACTGAAAACAGGAAATGAGCAAATCGCAGAGTTTAGACAGACCCAGGGCCCCAAAAGCAGACATAAAGATAGACTGGCTTTACTAATGCAAGTGTTTAATACAGTCAGTCTACATTTTTTTGTATTCTAGCTACAAAAATATCTAAGGCACCAAATCAACTTTTGATAACCTCTCAAATGCCAAAAATGTAGGCTGAAGGAACCTACATTTTGTTAAACAGAGTAACGCACAAGTGCAACGATCTGTTGCAAACACACATCTTTGTGATCTGAATCAAGTGTTTAAAAACATTACTTATACATTACTTCATATGACTCGCAAAAAGGGTTAAAACAAGCATATTGCCACTTGCCCGTCTTTCATGCCAGTTTGTGAATGGCCCTCTTTTTTCAGGTCTGTGTTTGGGTGGGAGTCACTTGACTCTGTAAGACAAAATATCATAATTACACTTCTATAAATAAACCCTTATTCTATTTCTTAGCCACTTGGTTATAAGCTTGTCGAAATAAACACTTTTATCATCTGGACTCATTTATGAAATTCTGAAAGCACTCAACTGTATTTTCTAACTAATGACAGATCTTGGCATACCAGTTTTATGTGAAAAGAAAAGCTCAAACTGGAGAGGTTGTGCATTTGATCAACTCGATCCACTTGGACTCCAGCTATGTTTAGGGCCACCTATCTAGTTGCTTGATTAGAGAAGGAATTATGCCAACTAGTATAAACCATATCAGTGTCATGTACAGGATTTAGCCGTGAAGCTGTGTTCCTGACCGCTCTGCAAGAGGAGCGCTGAGAACCCAGTCCTTCAGAAATGCAATACATATGAGATCTATGAAGCTGGAAGCATGGAGAAGTACAATGGTCAGAGTGACCTATACAAGTCCCTCTGTAATGCGCTTTTTTAAGGCATCATTGCTGAGTAAACAGGGTATAATCCATGTGACTCACAACTGAACAACTCAACCCTGGAGAACCACCCCAAAGATGGCCTGTTCGCCCATAACCACAGCAGATGTGTTTTATGAGGTTTGGCTCTGCACCATGATGTTGATCCTGTCACAACAAGCATCTCTCAAGCATGGCATTAATAGATTGGGTAATAAAGGCAAAACCTTCCCAAGCAACAAGCCTGCCAATGTACACAAACTGAAATAAGGAGGAAAGGAGGCAATGGTATTAAAGGGTTACAAATTTCCATTCAGCTTTAGAATGAGTGTTTAACAATGACGGTAGAACTTGGAAGAGTTTTTTTTTTCTAGTAACAAAAAAGCAAAACTCTAAGTTTGACGTTCTTCCACCTTTAGTGCTCGCTGATTCAGGCTTGGCATTTCCACCATTGACTTGAGAAGGAGGGGGAGATTTTGTGTCTTTCTGTAAAGAGAAAGGAAGTGGAAACAAGAGTAGGTTAGGAGTTCATGGCCAACTCAAAGTATAGAGGCATCTCTAAATGGGAACCGTACCTTCTCTCCTGCGTCTGTTTTGCGTGTTCTTTTCATGATCTCTTCCAGGCGCTGGGGAAAAGGAAAAAACAAATCCAAAAGCAAAAAGAAAAAAAAAAATCAATCAGACACTGTATGCCCTTGTCTCTTCCTCATGAGTATTTGTTGTGATACAGCATGAGGACAGAGTGGAACAATCAATCTTCCCTAGGGACAACAATAGTGGGTTTGGAACAAGTGATGAGACAAAAGGACGGTGAGCGGTTCTAGTGAAAAGGCGCACTGTTCTAGTGGGTTTTGCTGGCACTCGAGCTGCTGCGGTCAGAGAGGGAGGCTGTCTGTGTCTGGTAAACACGCTCCTTGGTCCGGGGGTAGAGCAGGCAACCGAGCGCCTCTGTGGTAACCTACTGGAGTCATAATTATACACCTCCTGCTCCAGACCCAGTAATTAGCTGCTCTTCGGGGGCTACTTCTACAGAGCCATGCCAGTGCTGTGGGAGGCCATGCAAGAGCATTCAAGAGGAAGTGGATCAATGCATCATGATGGTAAGGCTCCATGTTTACACAGCACAGAAATAAACGTCTGTCATCAGTGGAGGTCTAAAGGCAAAACTCCAATATCGGGGTCTGGGCCAGGGGCGCCTCAGCCATGGAGGGAGGAGATTCTCAGGCTCCTACCTTCTTCCTGGCCAGCCTCTCCTGCTCCTCCTTCTGGAAGTGCTTCTCCCGCTCCAGACGCTGTCTCTCAGCGTCCTCCCGGGCCCTTGCCTCTGCCTCCTCCCTCTGCAACATACAGCCACAATATGACAGACTACTTCGGCTGCTGGGCTACTGATGAGCAGTGCTCTTAAAAAAAATACATTACTTGATAGGAATATGTAATGTTTGCATGTCTCAGATACACATTACAGTAAATATGGCTTTATGTCTTGTATAGTTCACCATGTTGGACACATGATGGCGCCAGAGCTGAAAGGAGTAAACACTGGCACGGCAGAGACATTTGCACAGCTCATCCAGCGTCTACAGGCGAATGAGCAGCTCATTCAATGTTTTTTTTTTGTTTTTTTTTTCCTGAGCAAACCGGCAGTCCTGATGAGCAAACAGTCCTGTTTACAACGGAAAACAACGGAATGTGAATTTTGTCTGCACAGGCCAATGTGTCCTTCTGCAACATTCACTTTTTTCAAACATACTGCAAAACACAGGATGGCTTTTTATATTTTTTAATATAATCTGTAATCCAGCTCGGGGAGAAATAAAACAGTCCACGCAGACATCGGTATTCCAGCGGTTCAACTGCCCGTGAGGGCGACTGTTTTTTTCCCTCCCCAGAACTCTCACCGGAGATCGGCTACTTCAGGCCGATCTGGGACCAGCCGCTGAACAGAATCTCCCTGGGCGCTGTACCGAGACGCGGGGCCGAGAGACGGTGTGGAGACCGGGCGGAGGTGAAGTGTACCTGTCTGTGGAGCCGCTCGCTCTGCTCCTGCTGGGCCTGCGCTCTCTCCTGCGCCTCCTTCTCCTGCTGCATGTGCTGGGCTTCATCCCTCAGCCTCTGCTGCTCCGCCAGGAGACGCTCTTCCTCCTCCTTGCGCTCTCTCTCCTCTGCCTCTCGCGCTACCCGCTGCTGCTGCTCCAACCTGACAAACACACGCGTGCATGTGCGGACACACACAAACACACACACACACACACACACACAACCCACACACACACACACACAATCAGTAAGCTTGGGTCCTAAAAGCACTCGGTCTTTATCTCAACTCAAAACTCATTCAGTTTTTGATCAAATGGGAACGTTTCGGATGAGGCAGTCTGTGTATCTTCCAGTCCTATACACATGCAGGACATTAGAAAGTACACTCCGTGAAACATGTGGAGAGACAGAGAGAAACTAAAATAAACAGATCCACAGTCGCTGTTGGGGCAGTGCCACTGTAGCCTGGAACTCTCATTACACTCACACCAAAGGCCTGTCTGCATCATAAACACCATCACAAACAACTGAGCTGGCACTTAAACATCAACAGCTTCTCACCACAGGGAATCACATGGTACACACAGATGAAGGACCACTTCTGCTACATAGCACAGGCTTAATATAGGACTTTTTTTTCCCCTAGCACTGATTTTTTTTTTAAAAAGTGCAATTTAAACCAAGCTTTACTATTATAAATCACATTTATCATCATTACTGCTACTCTTATAACCATCATTGTGCTCTGCATGAAATGTGGGTGCATGAGATGCCAAATATTGGTGCGTGATGGCATCTCCTGCAGTGTGCTGGAATGCCAGGGTTGGGACACTGACCTTTCCCTCTCCTCCTGCTCCCGACGCTCCTGCTCCTCCCTCTCCCTCTGCTCCCGCGCCCGACGCCTCTTTTCAGCCAGGATACGGGTAGCCTCCTCCGGATCATTGGTTCCGGCCGTGGGCTTGGCAGGGGCAGGGGCAGGGGCAGGGGCAGGAGAGGTTAGAGGAATGCTGGGACTGGCACGGGAATGCTCAGAAACAGAGGCCACATCCTCTTTGACTGGAGCACTGAGGCAAGGAGGGGGGTCAGGTGAGGTGACCGAGACATCCGCGGGTATAGGAGAGGAGGCTGGACGAGAGCGCAAAAGACGGGAGAGAGGGAGAAGAAAGAAAAAAAAAAAAAAAGTTATATTGATGGAAAATACAAGACAAAACCAGATTACCATTAAGTGGGAAGGCACTGGTTAAGCAGGGCTCTGGTGGTCGTGCTGTAATAAATGGAAGCTCAGTGGGAGTTAGTAAATGGCACAGCCATTACAGTACAGGGACTCGGTAATTACTACAGCTACCAGGGCTGGAGCAGAGACGGACATTCCCTTAATGAACTGCCTTCACTTTTGTGCCTAATTAACAGCCATGTAATCCACTTGTCACTACAAAACCCCATTTGTTTTTACTAGCCTGCAGCTGTGTGACTAATTCTGTCCAGTGCAACAAGCTAAAACAAATCTAAAAGAAAATCAGAGAAAACTGATCATGATTTACAAACACTATCAAAGCTGCTCGGTTAATAAGGTAGTGCTCAGTGCACAGCTTGAGGGAAGGAGGGACACTTACCGCAGGTGTTCTCTGGGATGGCTTGGTCGCTGTCTCGGGCTTCCTCAGCAAAGGCGTGTGAGCTGGTGCCCCCCTCCACCTGGGAAGGTGTCTTGGCCCTCTTATGTCGTGCTTTTGGGGTGCTGGGGCTGACCTGGGCTGACAGGGGTCTTGAGGAGGCAGCAACGCTGGGAGAGGCAGGCCTACCTCTGGAAACGACAGGAGATGCAGCGCCTTTGGGCACGACGGGCGAGGCAGAACTAATTTTGGGTGTGATGGGCGAGGCAGCCCGGCCTTTGGGTGTGATGGGCGAGGCAGCTCTGCCTTTGGGAGTGCTGGGCGAGGCAGCTCTGCCTTTGGGAGTGCTGGGCGAGGCAGCCCTGCCTTTGAGAGTGTTGGGCGAGGCAGCCCTGCCTTTGAGAGTGTTGGGCGAGGCAGCCCTGCCTTTGAGAGTGTTGGGCGAGGCAGCTCTGCCTTTGAGAGTGTTGGGCGAGGCAGCCCTGCCTTTGAGCAAGCTGGGCGAGGCAGCCCTGCCTTTGGGCGTGCTTGGCGAGGCAGCCCTGCCTTTGGGCGTGATGGCTGAGGCAGCCCTGCCTTTGGCCGTGCTGGGAAATACTGCTTGTTGCTTTGACAAGGGGCTGGAAATGGGAGACAAGAAGGTCATAACATTCATCATGACAACAAGCAGATGTTCTTAACATAGCAATGTTTGTGTGTATCTTCTTGTGAGAAAGTTACAAAATGTAAAATAGCAGGGAACCGGTGAGCTAGCAAATTTGAAATCCTTCAAAATGGAATCCTCTCAATAAATGACCGTCAGGTGTGGCTACCTGGGCTCAGGTTTGCTCCTCACTGGAGGCATGGACTGCCTCTGCTTCAGCACCTTCTCTTTGCTGATGGCACTCTTCTCCTTTTCATTATGCTGTTCTTTCTTCTTCTTATCCATCTGCCAAGAAACAAAATGACAGGCACTTCTGAAACAACATCAGTACTGAAACATCACTACTGAAACAACATCAGTACTGGATCACAGGGCAATTCATGGTGTCAGGGTTCATAAGTGAATGAGTCATTCACTCACACACTGCGATTAGAAGATGTGCTTATTTTAACATTCATCAGTAGTACAGTGTGTAGAGACTGAACCTACAGACCGCTCCGTCTACCAGCTGAACCTACAGACCGCTCCGTCTACCAGCTGAACCTACAGACCCCTCCGTCTACCAGCTGAACCTACAGACCCCTCCGTCTACCAGCTGAACTACAGACCCCTCCGTCTACCAGCTGAACTACAAACACATGATTGAATGAATGACTGAAGTAACTAATCAATTCCAATAAATGTTGTGTGTGTTAAGCATACAGGCGTGGAGTCTCGCCGGCGTTGGCGCTGGGTGATGTCAGGTGTGCTGGTCGTGACTCTCCAGCGTTCAGAGCAACGATGTGACCGTTGGCAACATGCCATGAGTGGACTCGCCGAAGCTGAACGAGGGCACACTGGAGACTCTAAAGGACACACACACACACACACACACACACACACACACACACACGCACACACACATGAAAACAGGCAGGCTCTCGCCTGTGCGGTTTACAGGCTCCAGGCTCTAACAGACAGGGCTGTTACTCACGGGAGTCCTTGCCACTGTTCAGCACACTTGCCGCACTGCGACTGCGGGCTAGGAAGGCCAGAGTGGGTGTCATCAGACGGTCCACGATGCTGCTCTCCCATGGACTCAGCTCTAACCTGCGTGCTTCAGGAGGACGGAAACATCAGCATTCACGCGCACAAACACAGAGCGAGGCCAGACGCAGGCTTGTACGAAACAAATGACTCATCCACTCCCAGTCTAAAAGGAGCCACCTTTTACCTCATGGGAAAATATATACAGACACTATATAAAATCAGCGGTATACTCTAACTAGGGTCTTTGTTAGAATCTGTGCATTAGAAGCATATTAAAGGTGTGTGGCCTGTGTGGAGTCTGTATCGTGTCTGTTACCAGGCACAGTTTGTGTTAGGATTCTCTAGACCTTTAACAATGCACCACTCAACCTGGGACACTAACATGTGTTGGGCCTGAGGAACTAACTTGTAACAAGTTAAAAATTCACAGCTGTACTACTACCACAGTAGTGTTGGGAACTGTCCACATCTCAAACACCACCTGCCCGGCAATGATCCTGTGGTGTAGCGGTGAAGGAGAGAGAGGTGGGCACATACAGAATTGGGCGGAAGATTGTAATTGCAGATAAAAGTCGCTGTACCTAATAGTTAGCCAGTGAGCACACAGGTAAACGCTTCTAACAAAGTGTCTGGTGGATTTGGTGGATCCAGCACAGAACAGGGCAAGCAAGGATGCTGGTGGGGGGGAGGGGGGGGATTAACAAGCATCTTGTGCTATGAATGGTGCATAGTAACTAGAAACAAGCACAATGTACACACAAAAAAGAGCGATGTCATACTCAAGATCAAAAAACATCCTCCAACACACAGAAATAGCAACAAAGATGAATGTTCCACATGAACTGAATGTCAACGAGGTTGAAAAAGAAAATGGACATCCATAAAAAATTAAAAAATTAAAAAAACAACATTAAAAAAAACATGCCAGTGGGATAATATCAATCATATAATATACTATATACTAACAATAATGAAATCATTTTAAGAAAACAAGAAATATAAAGAAAGATTTTGTTGTGGAGATGGGTCACCTTGGTACTGTGTGGCTTTCAGAGTAGAGAGTGCTGCTCTCAGCAGCTGGTCTCCATTTTGCATTCAGTTCACTTGAATAAGTTCCACTTTTAGCTCTGGCACATGCACTACATAGACTGGCCTACTTAATGAATGAAAAAGAATTACTCTCTCAAAAATCTGCTTGGCCTCATTAACCTACCATGAGCCACAAGCTGTGTTTAGCTTATGCCACGTCATCATCAGTAGGGTTAAAACAGTGCTGTCGGTATGTTGTGACTCTGGACACACTCGCATTCGACTGAACACAATGAAACGGGTCCATTTATGAAATTTAGACCACGATGAACAAAAGAAGAGAAGGAGACAGAACCAGCCACCGTCAAAGATGAACCACTCAGATGATGGAGTCCCACCACGAGCAACAGAAAGGAAGCCCGACGTGGTACGTGGGTGAACAGAACATGAAGACACAGGCGATCAAAGTTCATACATTCGCACCTGGGTATGAATGTATAAAGGTCAGCTTTGATCAAATGCAAGAGCCATAACTGCTGGAGATTTGGGGCAGGAAGAAATGATTCAGTGATTGCCCAGCAGCAGGCGGGAGACCAAATGACAATCATATAAAGAAAAAACAGAAATCATAAAATGTGAGGGGAGGAGCCAGAGATGACAGGGGGAGGGGCGGAACCAAGTCCGGGAAGCATGGCCTTACTTCTGCTGGGGGAGTTCCAGAGGGTGGCAGAGGATTTGGAGAGGCGCTTGTTTAGAACAGAGTCCACGTGTTTGGGCAGGTTGACCGCAGATATTGAGCATCGGCCTGTAAGAGCCAGAGAATAGCGCACACACACAACGTTGGATCCTACAGAGTTCTGAGGGACCTAGTAGCTACTGCGAGTCATAAATCACACTCATTAGAAACCAAGACTGCACTTATAAATGACGGTGCACAACACCTTATAAATATATGCTTTTCTTCCTCATCTAAAAAATGTATATAGTTGACGATTAGCTTGGACTCCACATTCAAATAAAATAATAAAAGCACCATCTACAGAAATAAAATCCTAATCCTAGTGAATTCTGTAAGTGTGAATTGCACAAGCAGTTGTTTTCAGAATAATATTTTACACCCACAAGAACGTCACAAGACTGTGTGAACATAAAACAACCATTACTGTCTAGTGCAGTGTCGACTGGTGTTTTGACAGGTAGTTTCTTACCAGACATTTATCGTGTAGGTCCATAACTGAGGTTAGCTAAATTATTATTACTATTTTCTAATAACATAAAACTGCATTTCAGGGCAAGAAAAAAAGGTTATTTACTTTGTCAATTTTCCTAGAGATAAAACTTGTAAATCTGCACAAGTGGCTGTGAGAGCCAGCAGGTCCCCATCAGAGACGAGAAACCACAGCAGGGGTCAACTTAGCACTCCAGATCACAGCGGTTTAGTAATGAGTAATAGTTTTGGACATTATTGCATAGCCTTGTCCTGTCTTGTGCATCTCCATATCTTTATGTCCCAGAAAATGTGATATTTTGAATGACTCAGGAATAGAAGCAGACTGTAAGACCACCATGTCTCATTAGGGCAGGATCTTTCAGCTGTAGAAACTTGTGGAAACTTTCAAAGCAGAGGCTGAATACTTATCCAAACAGCATTTTTCTGTTGGTAATTACCAAAGAATATTTTCTTACATAAAACCAACATCTTTTTTATATATGGTGTTAAATTAATTCATTTTGATGTTTATCGTTTCATAAAATAAATGAAATTGGCAAATGAAGTGTCATTTGTAATCCAAATGTGGTCGCTTTTAAGGATACTGAATTTTCAAGGTACTATAAATAGTAAGAATACTAGTCACATTTCATCATAATGGATGTGACAGTAAGGCTCAATTTCTCCTCTGTTTTTGAGAAGCTCAAAATAGTTTTTTTTTTCTGTGTGTGTAATTGGTTGTAGCAGAAAAAACAACATCAACAACTCATACCGGAACGTTCAGTGTCTCAGGAGACACGGTACCAGTATGACTGGCTCAAGCTTAACATCGTATACTTGCCAAAAAAATGGCCCAAAAAAAAAACAAAAAAAACAACACAGGTTAGTTTGTTGGACAAAGCAACAAAGCTAGATGGTTAACGGCTACTGACATTGTGTGTTATGCGCGAGGAACGGTAGAAGAACAGCCTGATCTAGAACAGCAAAGAACTCCCCGTTCTCATGCAGTCAAACACTCTTTTCTTAATGATGACGTTTATTACATTTATTGTATTAACAGACTTGTGATCCTCTGCTTTGGACAGTAAAAATAGTGTTGAGGACTTTGTGCTCTCTTTGCTATGTGTGTCACAAGGAACACATGGAGGACACATTAAAACACAGTCTGTACGCTTCATTTGTGTTATATAACTGAGAATAAATTATGTCACAAATACTTTGGCCAAAGAGTCAAATATAGCAGTGATTTGTTTTGGGTTTGTTTTTTTTTTAAATTATATTTCTGCGCTCGTGTCAATAGGATTCAGCTGGTGCTTTCTGGGAACCAAACGTCCATAGCCCATCCAAAGCCACCTAAAAAACCAACACTTTGTGTGCTGTTGAAGAGAACACTGTTATACCATGCGCGGTTCAATATGAGGAGAACCCGTGAGACTTTTTACCCTCTACTCACTCTGGCTCTGACTGGAGTTGGTACTCAGCCCACCAGCCCAGGACCATCTCTGCTGGCGAATCTCAGCCCACGTCTTCTTTGCAGACCTCTGGATTGCTGCTTCGTATCGTTCCTGGACCACAGACATACTCGCTTAGCAATGAAAGATCATCTTTTCATACAAAGCCAGTAGTTTCAACTGGTTTTAATGATGATGAATTGCTGAACAAAGCTGCACATCACCAGAGCTGCATCATTTTCAGTTTGGATTATAGTCTATGAGCTTCACGTGTGTGTACTTAGGTGGGGGCGGAGCACTGCTTGTGGGGGCGGTCCTCTAGTCCTTGTGGGCTAGCAGAGCGGAGCTCACCTTGTTCTTCTCCAGTTTCTGCCTCTGTCTCTCCTCCAGAGCGGCCCGCCGCTTCTCTGCCTTCTTCCTCTGCTCCTCCAGCCTCCTCCTGCGCTCCTGCAGCTGCTGTTCCCGTAGCTGGCGTGCCCGCTCCTCCTTCTCCAGCCACTCAGATTTCTTAGCAGCTTCGCAGTAGGGAATGAGAGGAATCACACAATTACACACTTAGCAAGCAATGCACATCTAGCAATCTTTGCTTATTTTTCTGATCATGACTGCACTGCATTCTCAGAGTGCTTACTAAGGGACTGTAAAACCAGTCCTTTAACTTACTAAGGGACTGTAAAACCAGTCCTTTAACTTACTAAGGGACTGTAAAACCAGTCCTTTAACTCTGTTAGGTGTCCCTGAATTCCCTCAGTGCATTGTTTTAATTAGTCAATCGGTTTTTAAACAGTATCACAAAAACAAATGAAGGCTAAGCATCATGAAGTGTTAGATATTATGATGTCATCTGTACACAAGGCCACATTCTCAAACCTGCTCCTTGATTCACATCAATACAATTGATGATCAATTTGATTGATACAAACCAGGCATTTAAACCAAAAGTCTTCTTTAACACAGAATTCAGTTTCACAGTAACACTTTTCCACATGCAAAAGCCATGATAAACCTCACGAATCACCTCTGACTAGAGTTTCATGCCATTCAGTCGCTGCACATGGTCTTGTTTAAAACAAAGGCCATGAGCTGCATGGTATTTTACTTTTCAATGCACATACTTCAATGTACACATCCACGTACTGTAGAATTCTTACTTCAATGTACACATCCACGTACTGTAGAATTCTTTCTTCCATACACCCTGTGCACTGGGTTGATAGACTCTTTTTTTCCCTGTCCTTTTTTCGCTGGG
>JAOXYF010000008.1:9873093-9933130 GCA_028565775.1 Sternarchorhynchus goeldii
ACACACACACACACACACACACACACACACACACACACACACACACACACACACACACACACACACACACTGAGAGATTCCTACTTGGGTCTCATATGAAGGGTAATCATAAAATGAGTATGATAAATATGCTGACACATCCTGACAGCTCATCCACCCACTTTTAGCAGAAATGCATTTTTTGAACACACCTTGCAGCAGTACACACACCAGTCTGTGTTGACCATCCCACCGTTTATCAGTGTCAATTTCTGACCACTGTTGGCTGGATATTTCTGGCTACTTGAAATATCGAGCGTTCTCAACCCAGCTCTGACATGTTCATCAACATTTACATTACTGCAACACCACAGTGGTCAGTACACTCATAATAGCACAGAATCCACTGCCATGTCAGGACTCTGCTGTGGCGAGAATGATCTGCTATGCGAAGAACGTCCAGCCAGTAGAGTCGGAAACTGGCCAGTGATCAACAGGGTAGAGGGAGGCTGACAAATTATGCTCTGCAACTAACTGTCATTTTCTGTAATTGTCTAACAGGGAATCTTACAGCTATATGATTAATACACTGGCCAGTGAGTGTAAGTGTGAGCTAAAAGTTGCTTATAAAATGGGTGCCGAGTGTCTGGTTCAGTGACTGCATCAGCTGTGGACATGTTGTGGACAACTGTGGGGCCGGTTGTGGTGTGGTTTAAATATTGGTGAGGGACAGGTGTTTCTTGGGTACAGCCATGCTGAGCCATGCAGAGCCATGCAGAGCCTGTCTTGGTATAAGCATGGGTTGGCTCCAGCTCAAGCCCGTAGACATGTGCATAATCACCGCTGTGCTGGCAGTTCTTTGGGAACTACTGCAGTGACCCTGCAATTTTTCACTATACTTCATTCCCGATGAATTCGGGGCCTGGGAGCGTAGGGTTCTCCTCTAATCCCGCAGAGCTGGACGCCCTTCACAAAGAACCACGTCTGTCAAGAACGGGTCCTAAATAATGACAGCAGGTGCTTCTCTGCAGGGTTGGCACACCTAGGCCCTCAGTCCTGGTATACTTGCTCATCAGCAGTAAGGAACAGCGTAATGTTACATTTATTTAAACAGAAATGTGCCTGGCCAGCAGGAGGCGCTGCATTCCTGAAAACCCAGTGCTCACTTACCAAGATATTTGGCCCTCTCCTCTCTCCTCTGCTTCGCCATCTTTTGCCTGTCCTCTGATTTCACTGCATCTGTAGAGGGTGACAGAGAGAGAGCAAGAGTGAACAAGCTTACTAGACAAAGAGAACGTGATGGAGAAATATTGTGATGAGAAGGGTTACAGTGCAGAATAGTCCCAGCACTGCAGAGCTATAAAACACTGGAAACTGGCACTGGAACCTGACAACAGAACAACCACAGTCTTGGGGCAATTCACACCAGAAGAGCTGGACCAATCATAATTATAACTTATCTAAACATGCCTTAGACATGCCTCAGCGAAAATACCAACAAAAAAAATAAGAAAAAATACTTCTTCGGCCAGAATGGTTTGAAAATAATGAGGCTTTCAGAAAACAGAACCAAAATTAACTTTCCTACATTCAGCTCTGCGATTTGACCTACAAGCAGATCCTTTTTATGTCACCAAAAGCCTGCTGGAAATAGAGGTCCTCAGTGATGGAGCAGAACACATCCTAACGCTGCTCTGCAGATGCTGCTCATCTTAACTCTCAGTCCTGGATATATGACATGGACACATGAATTGAAAATGAAACACTTGCTGTTAATGCTAATCATGTAGCTTTGGGCTGTACTAAAATGCTCTATGTGAACATGTGAACAACTTCAAAGCCCAGCAAATAAAGTTCAATCCAGCACCAACACAGATCTGACACAATGTATCCAGCAACTCGGGGTCTTCAGAGGCTTCACTCTATGGATTTTGAACCAGATCCATATAGTTTCAGAAGCCGAACACCACGTGTACATGACAGCTAAATGGAAGCCTGATGAATGGTGACCATGAAAGAGTTGCAGCAGTCTGCTTCTTCGTGCCGTGCTCCACTTTGCTCCACCAGTATTAATAGCTGTGGGAAAGCTGAGTCCTGCAGGCCGCCCTGTGCTAACGAGCATCCTGCGTTCATTCTGATGAGTCACCCGGGCTGGGCCAAAGCAGCGGACTGTCCAAGAAAGGGGGCGTGGCCAGGGCAGAGACTGCACTCTCCTCTGCAGCGGCTGCGTCGTAGGGTCAAGCTCAAGTCCACCGAGTAGGAAATGCCTGCCGATGTCATCCTTACGATTCTCCTCATTCATACGCCGGTGACGAAAAGACTTCGTCGTAGAAGGTGGTTGTGCAGGGGTTACATCAGAGAGAGGATCAAAACTCTGTCAACAACTACTGTTGACACTGAAGATGCTAATTATGTGATTACAGCTTGTTAAAGTGCACATTAGAGAGATGGCCGAGTTTAAAGATGTATCCCCACAGTGGAAAGAAGTAAACCTTTATGTAAACCTTTAGACCAAACACAGCCAACATGCCATCAAAGTAGAGACTAACAGAAGTAACACAGCAGAGGCGATTGATGCGGCAGGACCATTTTTTGACATTTTCAGTGGAAAAAAATAAATCCAGGTCATGTCTCCATAGTAACCGTGACGAGCCGTGGCATGGCTCCAGGCAGAGGACAGGGCTGTGCTAAACCCGTTCTTTTACCTGGGCATTCAGCAAGGCTGCCGCCGGCCACACTGTGCCCCTGCACCACCAGCGCTAGATGGAAGGGTAGTCTGCATCCCCTTTAACCCCAGGCACGCTCATTAACTGCTGAAGCAGTCTGTTTTGTTTTTTTTGTTTTTTTTAAAGTACACGTGTTTCCGTCACAACTTGCATCCTCTCCTTTTGTAGCCAGGGATGGGTGGAGTCTAACACCATTTCTGGCTGTACTTACAAAAGCAATGGTAAGCAAGGTAATTTGCTAGAGAAACTCTTAACAGAGAAAGTACTTTGACGCTAAATGTAATGTGTTGTTAGTTTAACCTGTAATCACCTTTATACCTTCCTAAAGTGACATGCGAACAAAAGCTAATGGTGCAAAATAAAAGTTTGGCATGAGTTGACCATAACAGAGGAAGCATATCTCACATATGAACTAGGTCAGCATTACCACCCTTGGTTTACTCAGACCTATCTGGTCACAGTCAGTCACATTTTCATAATGGTCATGTGATATAAGGTAAATTGTGTGTGATATAAGAATGTGCTGTGGTATAGTCCGTTTGACCACAACTTTGTATCAGGCAGCCTACCTTTTTTAGGATGACTAGTGGCATTTGACCCTGGATTCGAGGTCACGGGTGGCTTTGAAGTGAAGTCCCTAGGTTCTGCATCCTTCTTAATGGATGTGTCTGAGTCTGTTTTGGATGGGGTGTTTACCTCCTCACTGTTGGTTGTAGTGGGGTTTACCTCTAGAGAAGTATCATCTATAGAAAGAGAGAGAGAGGGAGAGAGAGAGGGAGAGAGAGTACAGACTGACTTTTTCCAGCTGCACATTGAAGAAGAAGAAGAAAAAAAGCTGTATTGTGAGAATGACTGACTTATCACAGATCTAGAATACAGAACTGGTAGAAAACAGCAGCATGGTGGCACAGAATCCAATAAATAGTACATGCTTCAGCCTTTGGTTCTCATACAATCTGGTAAATGGTTATATCAGTTCTGCAAGTCAGTCCAGCAAGGTTAAATTCAGATGGAAAGAAATGAAAATCGCATAGTGCATAATAACCTGAGGGCTGTCTTGCTGACTGTAGGCAGTGGAGCTGACTATTGACAGCTGAAAGAACTACATGGATTCTAATGGTGAATTTGGCTGGCTTTCCTCACTTCCCCACACTGGTTCAACAGAGTTGAAGAAGAAAAAAAGTGATATATGCTGACTTCATTCTTATGGTCCAGACATAATGTCAGTGGAGGGCAGAGAGCCTGTCTGATAGTGAAGGAGGAAATATAAGCATATGGCTCACAAGACTACAGTCTCAACCCAGCCCCAGCTTGAGGCCTCCTCTGATGCAGAAGCTAATTCACACGAAGACTTGCACCATCTCGCGTCTGCCTCAGGACAAGGCTATCAATCTAGTGCTAGGACATTTGAATATGGAGATAATACAATTGAATTGCATGTTATCTGAGAGAATGGCACCTTTTTACTTTGCATGACAAATTCTTACTCAGCCATGAAAGCCCACGGAGAGAAAGCTGCTATTAAGATAGATGTATGGCGTTAAACGGCTTTTCTAAATATAACTCCAGAATCATCAATAGTATTGAGAAGGTGAAGCAGAAAGCAACAAAAAAATATTAGCCATGTTCCTTTCTCTTTAGAATCAGCAAAAATGTAAGAATGGTACTATAACATTACTCACAAAACAAGCAATAGGCAATAGTTTTCGTTATATATATATATATATTACAAGATTAGCTATCAAAATATCTATAGTAACCCTTGTTAGTAGTTTATGCAAACTTCACTGCAAACTCAATGGAGGTGAGACCTTTCCCCTAGTACAGTTTAGAAATTGTTGATGTCACCATCTCTGTCCATACAGGATCCATGATCCTCTTCAGTTAGTTATTACTTTACTGACATTGAGT
Organism: Sternarchorhynchus goeldii; assembly: GCA_028565775.1. NCBI lineage: Eukaryota > Metazoa > Chordata > Actinopteri > Gymnotiformes > Apteronotidae > Sternarchorhynchus > Sternarchorhynchus goeldii. Next base: position 9,877,710 of record JAOXYF010000008.1, read on the forward strand.
CGTTACTCAACAGAAGCAAACAGATGCTTGGCAAGAAAATCCACAAAACCTGTCAGAGTTCATAATGCTTCAGATCAAACTTCATATATATGTGCCTTCTGACATACGCATCTAATGGGAGAACCGTTCCCACTCAGTCAGTCACATTACATCAACTTAACATGACCTCACTCATCAAAATCCCAAACATTCCAGGTCCACTTATTGAGACAGCAAGGCTGCCCCCATTTTAACACGACCATTCAGCAGCTGTGAGGCGGAAGAGTTCCACTTACAAAAGCGATAGCAGTTTGTTTTTAAGAGGGAGTGAAGGGGACAGAGGGGGAGAGGAAGCGGAGGGGGACCAGGCTGTCCAGCTCAGTCATGGCTACCGCCAGGCAGCTAAAGCTCACGACTCCAACTCAAATTCAGCATGAAGGAGTGTAAGAGTACCCTAGCAAAGATTTGCCTGGGGTTTGTTCAAGTAATCACCCTTTAGCTCAGTGTTCTTTCAGAGCTGACGTTGAACCAACTTCCATGTGCTGGTTGACACTGTCTGAGCGAGAACCATGGCTTTGATGTTGCAGTGACTCTCTGCCACCAAAACCTGTGCTTTTACAATACTGCTACAGCATTGATCAATTCACATTCATAGGTCTCATCACTTTCTAATGATCTTATTTCATTACAAGAGGACACAGGGAATAGTGTGGCTTAGAGGACAGCCCACATCGGTATGGGTACCTTTCCAAAGATGTCTTACTAATGTCTTTAGAGCATGACTTGATTCATCAAAGGAAATGATATTAATCGATATAGACTATAGACCTAAATTACACTGACAATGGGGATTCTCCAGTGAGAAAGCTTTCTTGTTCAGGGCTGATCTAAAATCAATACAGGAGAGTGTGCAGATGTAATTGTACACAGGTTGAGATGGCAAATATCCTGTGCCAACCCATTAATAAAGATGGCTCAATATCAATTTTTTTCTGTACCGATTCGATACGATTTGCATGTCGCACGATACTGACACTGAACCGATATCCTTTTCATTAACAACCACTATGGAGTTGTGGTTAAGTTGTTTGAGGGAATTATTTTGGGTGGGATGTATTGTATGAATGCAACTGTAATTTCATATCAATTTGATATTGAACTTACAATTGATCTTGTAAATGTCAGTGGTAAATGTGACAATTTCTTCCTGCTACACACTGAATGCGCACCAGGACCTGTGAGCAGACAAACCTGTACTGTGAGTCGACCTTTGTTCTTCACTCAACTTTCACTTAAAGCCAATAGAAATGTAATCTAATAACAATTACAAGATATTTATTCTTCCTAGACAAAAAGGTCTATGAACAGAGTTAGCTTAGTTAACCACAGAATAATTACCTTTATGAATTTAGAGAAGGAGAGTGCATTACTTGTTTGGTTATTCTTACTCCTCTCTGGATCATATGATCAGGTTTCTCTTGCTATTTCTCCTTTCCCCAACCCTAAACTTCATTTACTTAATGTCCAAACTGGAAACATCTTTTAAAAAAATATTAATAAGCAAATCATCACTGTTTATAGATCTTTAATAACGTGTTCATACTAGGTTATCAAGATAATAGCAATGGAAGTCATGTGCGAGTGCTCAGATATTTACATTTGATCAAAAAAAAATTTGTCTATGTGAAGAAAACACTATAGGTAACTTTGTATAAACTGTGATCAAACTAACCCAACTGTTATCATGTGACGTACTTAAACTAACTTGCCCATTGTCTCATACAGTGCGCTGGTGCAGAGCTCTGCAATGCTATCGTCAGGATGGATTTCAGATGGTACCAGATCAGTTTCCTTATACATTTCTTCACTGTTACCTGATCCAGCTTTTGTTTTTGCTCATATCGGATCTGTGCCATCTCTAACATTAAGGTTGCACATAGTGCCACGCCCACTCACTTCACTCATGATAAACCTCCAAGAACCCAGGAACTGAAATGTAAGCACCTATAACAAGTGAAAGCCACGGAGAGTGGGAGGAGCTTAAAATGAGAGAGAAGGACACAACTTCTGCTCGACAGTCACACAGATGAGATGCAGGGCAGGAATGTATCCACTGATACAAACTTAACTCATGGTCACACGGTAAAAAGTTTAAGCTAGGCTACACACTTAAGTGCAGCAGGTATGAATGAATGAAACTCAGATGGCCTGTAATGGAAAACCTACTATGTAATTAGAAGCAAGGCAATTCTTTGAAAGGTATACAGTACACAGCAAGCAGTCAACAAAAGCTCTGATTCCCTGAATTAATTTAAGGAGAGTTTTTCATAGCTTATTCACTTAGCATATTTGTTTCTCTAACATTCGCACAGCTGCCAGTCAGCAAATGCAGTACTTTATGAAGAACAATAATTGAGCCAAATCATTTCTTTGATTTGAGTCAGTTTGATTTGAGTGCATGATTCTAAATCCATAGACTGAGAACAGGAACCATGCAGAAGAGGTCATCTTAGGATTTTCGATCAGCCCTGCCAAGAAGATCACTTCTAATGGACAAGGAACCCAGTCATGCTCTTTTCAAAATGGAACTGAAATGGCGTTCAAAAACATTAGTGAGCACTGTTAGAGAAGCCAAAGTTTGGGGTGGGGTATGGGGGAATCACACAGAAAAGAACTGCATCTCATTTGAGCAGGACTGTATGGCTAATGAATGACATCATCCTCCAATCTGCACCTCCTCCTCCTCCTCCTCCCCAGTCTGGATGGGTGATGTAAGGAGGAGGGTGCACCTCCCAAGATGGAGTAGGAAGAGAACTAGACTAGACCAGTCAAGCTAAAGGCCCAGGGTAAACACCAGCTACTGGATCCAAGCCGAGGGACGACTGAGTTAGGGTTCAAAAGCTCCTCCTCTCTTTCCACTTTGAATTTAAACTGGCCTATTTTCAAACATTCCAAATGCCAGCATAGATAATAAAACTCAGATATATGACCCTGCTATTACATTATGATTTCATTACATATAATTTTTGGTCTCACTCTGTGTGTGTGCGCATGTTTGAGAGAGTACAGCAGAGGCTGTGTCTCAGGGTGTCGAGATCTGAGCCACTGTCTGTACCAATCTGTTCCACTGTTGAGCAATATCAAGCCAGGGCAGGCTGAGGGAGTATCCTCAGCATGACTACAGACCAGTTAGACTGCAGTACAGCCTTTCACTTTCAGACTGCTTAGTAAACACTGAAGAGGACATGCAAAGAATGCATTTTCACCTCAATGCGTTGTCAAGGCCACGATTCTTCTTCCACATCCCGATTTCTTGCAGTGTAAGAGGCATCTGTCAGTCATCTAACTGGGACAAGTGTGGTTCATGCTGGGGTGTATAATTCTAGTACAGCTCTAGGTGCTATACACCTTTGAGGACATCACCCTTAACGACCGGTGCAAACAAGTGTTTTCAGAGCTAGGCTGGGGTGGTTCATTTTTGTTGGAGTCTGAATGCCCAGAACACCAGACTTGAAATGAGAAACTGAGAAATGAGAAAGATTGAAAAAAAGTATAAATGACTTAAGAGCATTAAACCATACCAATATCCATGAACCCACTTGAAACCTCACATAACCCTTAGTAAATAGGTTATTATACACCACTGCACTGAGGCTAAACACAAAAGATGCTTATAAACACCTGAACATTTCACAGTAGGAGGGCCCGAACTTGCTACTTTACAGATTTATAGATCAAACCTAATCTAGCATTCACCGTTTCTCCAATGAGCTCAAAGACATTTTGGTTGAATTAAAAGGCCAACACCAATGGCTCAAAAAGGCAAATGTAGTCCTAACCCTTGGGTGAGTAAACAACTGCAATTGCACACAGGGATCTTCCTAAATACTATGCTTTGCTTTGCCTAGCCATCCTGGGACCATCCCAAAATGACAGGCATAATTAAGGGCTCCATGATGACACACCCTGCCAAAGAGGTAAAACATCATGGTCATTCCACCAGGCCACTGGGAACCAATGACTCAGCCCTGACTTTAACTACAGAGTATGAGATCAGATGAAGGACTGGATATATGGACAGGTTATGAAAACATTACTCAACCCAAAGCCCATTATCCAACATGGATGTATAAAAATGTAATGAAGTGAACTGACTGATGTGGATGAAGACCAAGTTCCTCTGCAAGTAAGAACTCCCTTGGACCATGCATGTGTACTGGGCGCTTATGACAACAGATGCCACTTAATATAACATTTGAAGGTTAAACATTTAGATGCACTGTAACCAGCACAAACCGGGGGCACATTCAAGTAAAATGCAGAGACCTTGAGGTGGTCATGGAGTGTCTGAGGGCTGCTACTGCAACATCTTCTTTAAGTAAACTTATTGCCCTTACATGTAAACGGTCAAATTTGAGACATACACACACACACACGACCATATGATCAGTCTTCAGCAGCAGTCCTGAGGCTCTAATATTAGAGGTCTGCTGACTGAGAGCAGGCTGTCTGCCTCATGGTGTAATTTTTCTACTTCCAGACCATCTTAAAATACACAGGTTGTGAATTCCCCTTCACTCTATCCTGCTTCAGCAAAGAAGGGGGTACAACTTCAGGAGAAAATTAGACCCCGTCTTGACACCCAGAAGGATTATAGGTAGGTAGGCAGGAAAGAGGGAAAGTCAACAAAGAAATTAAGACACTTTCACACGCATATTATTGCTTCATTAGATCTTTACTTACCAACTAATTTATTATTTTTAAAAGAGCCTGATATGACATGCCAAAGCCATCTGCAGTACATAATAAGAGCTTGCTAATTAAAGACATTATCTAAAGACTGCATTCATATATTCTGTTTACTGTTATTATGGTTAAGAACTGCTCTGAGTTCTCCAAACATGACAGTCCATCTGCAGTACACTGCTGCTTATTCTGAAAATAATAAAAGTTCTACTCAATCTACTCGTGCAGCAGGTTTTCCCACAATCCCATAGCTTACTACAGCAATAACTGTAATAAATAAATCAATTAATAATATCTGATCGCTTCCAGAATCATAGAAACACAATGAGCTGAATAACAATGACTTTACCCTCGTGTTTAGTCTGAAAGACATGGCCTGTCCTCTGTTTACCTTCTACTGTGGTGCAGGATGAGAGGAGGGACTTCAGCATCAAACACCATCTGAGTGCTGCCCATGAAAGCTGTGCTGCTGTGACACTCACTCAACACACACTCACCCCCTGGATCCACGTCTTCCTCTCCCTGATTCCCCTCCAATTTTGTATTAACTCATTCATTCATTCATTATATGCCTCCAATTTCAGCGAGACACACACACTCTCGCTCACACTCACTCACTCTCACTCTCTGATAGAGCAGAAGACAGACATTCACAGAGGGATGGTTTATATTCTAAGCACAGCAAACACACACTCGCACAAGAAACGGCCTGATGCACTGAGAAACACAGGCAGAACCACCGTGGCAGCTACACCACAGCATAACAATAAAGAGTTAACGATACCAAATGCTGAAAAGTCCATCTCATGCGTGTCTCCTGTAAAACCATATTAGCCCTGCAGGCTAGGTAAAGGACATTTGATCTGCAACATATTCCTGTAAGAAAGATCATATGCATATAAAATGAACTGGATTATTGATTGTGTAAAAATTCCCATAGGAACAAGAAAATTATGCAGATATTTTACAGAGATTGACTGATCAAAACTCAAGGTGCTGTGATTTACTCCTACTCTTTTTGGCTAAGGTAGCCAATTAAAAAGGTCAGACGGGATGATCCACAATTATTCTAACTATGTTAAATCAAACACACCCGGTTAGACTTGCTACTGAGGGCACCTGGATATAGCACTTATGCAGAATATGTGCAGAAAATAAGTTTGATACACTTCAGATTTTAATGTCACCACTGACAGTAGCCTTCCCTCCATCAATCAGAGTATGTGATTGAGAATGTGTCTATAACATATTACACACCTTAACAGCAACATTTATATTTAAACAAGTGCTATTCATAAAGGGGATTTGACATCAAGGTCGCCATCAAGATCGAAGGACATGATACTTCTTATTGAAAGTTGTGATAGATAAAAAAAATTGTTTAAAAAACTACTGGAGCCAAACCAAGGAACCATAACCAAACCATAACTCTGTATACAAGATATACAATTTACACCAGGTCAATTTCACCAGCTCACCCCACCCCACCCCAATAAAACTCTCCTGTTCTACAGAGAGCACTTCGTGATATTTATTTACATGTTTTTTTACCACAAATATCTCCATGACAGTACACTACACTTCACACCCTATGAAGAGAGCTGTATTTAAGAGGACCGTCGTCTCCTTCCAAGCCTATCGAATCCTCTGGGGACATACAAAACCCCCACTCACTCCAAACCAACCAGAAGAATGGCGCCTTGGTCCACACTTGTTCCCCACTGTGTAAGGGCTCCATGGTGGGCTCTGTAGATAAGCGAGCCCGTTCCACAGACCTGACAGAAGGGGGGGCGGTAGGGGGCACATGGCATGTTCCAGAAAACATGAAAACAGAAAGCAGAAAGACAATCTCCTGCCGTGCCGGTTCCTCCCCCTGCCGCCTCAGAATAGGTAGAGCCACGGAACTACACGCCGGCACACCATGCAGTGAGGCAGCTTCCCGGGTTGTTCGTGGCCCAGCTCATCAGCCAGCCATGTGCCACTTGGACAGCAGTGTGTTTTACGCAGACATTCATATGTCAACCAAAGTACTGGTACCAGATCACAGAACAGTTATAAAACACTGCTCACTGATAAACTATCTGGCTTGGACCTCTTTATACTGCTTTTACACGTTTATACTGCTTTTTGCAGAGCCAGTTCCTAGATGGAGAATTTGTAAAACTGACTATCGATGGCTACTCTGTTACAGCAGACAGCAGTGGCTCAGAGGACAGTAGCAATGTGCAGAGGAAGCTTTGCCTCAGTCAATATTTTGTCTATAGGACAACATTTAGGGTTTCCTTTTACACCTGATATTAAAATATGGACTGGGTGAGTACACAGGATGTTTGAAATGCGAACTGGGTTTTGAACCTTAACAGATACAACTATCTAAGATCATTCACAAAGCCTAAGAATGAAGAAGAGGCATTTACTACATCACGCACATGTTAAACACAGCAGTGCAATCTGGTATATTCTTATTATTGATTACTTACAGGAATTTGGATTTTGCAGGCCTTTGCAGTTCAATACACAAATCTGAACAACAAAAATCTTCTGAACAATTCAGAAAATAGTGCTTTTCGAACATACCTCTGCAATAGTAAGCATGTTAAAAGATCTTGTATCTTCCTGGAATTTACAGACAAGACAATATTTTTCCATTGGTTAAGGGAAGTAAAAAAAAAAAAACATGGCTGGTCTCTACCTGTTCTTTCATTTTCTGCAGAGTGTAGGAGCAGCCCAAGACCATAGTGGTGAGAGCTAGTGGGAGGAAGAGCTCTAATGAGGGACAAAATGACTTTATTGATTCAAGCTCACTGTGCACAAACTCTCAGGTGTGATAGTGGGTCACACTCCACAGGCATGAAACTGTGCGGGAGGGGGGGGGGGTTTGTTAAGTAATCACAACAGAGCCTGTGCACTGTGCCTACTGCAGATCAAAATAAAACACAGATTAGAAGATGTTCTTCAAATGTCCTGATGACAAAATGCTAGATCCCATATACAAATCAACTGAGATGATCAACACACAACAGCCACATTGAGCTAAAATCTTGAACTGACTGAAGGTCATGCTGATATACATTGCCTGCTGATGTCTGTGGTTTGTACCCTTTCTGTGGAAATCAGAACAATACAATGTCTTTAAAGCTCCCATTATCATAAATCTCAAGATCCTGAGTTTGTCCTCCACAAGAAGAACCCACCCAACTAGACTCCCCCTCCCCCAAACAGGAAGAAAGAAGTACAATCTTTTGATGATAGCAGAGAGAGATTAACATAGAAATCCTTATTTCCACGACAATGTGAGGAGGAACATACAATGCAGAGGTGGCACTGCTCTGAAAATACCACTGCAGTAGCAACTCTTCCTTCTGCGCTCTGGAAGGAGAAGTATGAGGAGGAGCTGAGTTGATACAATGCAATTCATCACAACAGTAACCCTCAAGAAACTATATTCAAAGGAATTACATTATGTTTATCTGATTACACTGGTTACCAGTGTGCCAACATTGTGGCACACACAAAACAACTTGAATGTAAGAGATCTTACTCTCTCTCTCTCATATGGCCAACTAATTATAGTTTAACGCGTTAAAGAAAATGTAGACCACATGTGGGGAAGACTAACATGTGAGAGTCTGCATACTGCGCCAAAGATAAACTAGATAAAATTATGCACCTCAAGTCAATTCACAAATGATGTCATTTTCTTAAACACATAGCCCTTACCCGTCTGAGCGACGTTCATCTTTCAGAGATACGGGCAGGTTTAGGTGAAGTCTAAACCATTACACAATGGAATCAATCGCTCCGTTCGCCGTGGGAATTACCAGCAATCCCAATTTTTGACGACATCGTTTGATCAATGCAGTGCATGAATTGACGAAAGCCTACAGGTAGCAGCAGCACGAAAATAAACATTCCGCTCGGGTAGTGTGGGTGTGGGAGGGGGCCGACAGTCGCTGTTTCGGACATGTTTGTTAACATATTTCCCGCACGTCTTGAGATCGTTACGTCACTATAATCCAGGACTGAAAAAAATCGGCAAATAATTTGATAGACTACACTCACGCACAGAGCATCATTAGAGCGAACTGTATGTAATTTCGATATTAATAGCTAAAAATACATCAGGCGAGTTTAATACCTGTCCTGATTAAAACAGCCTGTCAAATTCATCATGCTCGCTCCCTGACTGGATTGTGCAATTACAGTCCACATTTGTTAATGATTCATTGTAACATGTTCCACCTAAACTCTGAATCATGCGGTCTGCATCGATGACACATTCAAGGGGTAGCAACTTTGTTCTTAGGATCAACTGATTAAAATGCAAACTGTCGATATGAATGAGTTATGGGAAATCAGCGAGTGTACGAACTAAAATGTAACTGTTCCCAGCGTACTAGTTTATATTTTCGGCTACACGCTATTGCTGAAAGCGAACTGAACTTAACACAGTGGGTACAGTGAACCCCTATGCCAACATAATTAACATTACGGCCAATTAGCCATGTGCTGAAGACGGACAGATGGAAAATTTAATCCGTTTTAAGATATACTACTTGCAATTGGGGTCAATTTCCCATCACGTAGCTTGATGCATAACGTCCCTGTCAAAAACTCTGACTTACGTGTTTGTGTTGGGAGTAATCCATTCCTTCCCAGGTCAGTGCCAAGATCGTTGCATTCCATTTTTCTTCTATTAAATTAGGAGGACAGCTGTGTTCTCACAATAAACCGTATACTCATTCCTCTTGGATACAGAAGATTAAAAACTTGGACCGCTCACTCCGTTTATCAACCCGCACTGCCACACAACACCGGGTACAAGAGAGAAAAGCGGAATATTTAAGTAGTCTTAAATTTGAAGAAAACGGTCGCAAGACTACAGAATGCGATTTCGGCGATCAACCACAAAACCGAGCTTCCTCTCGGCCTCGTGGATGCTAAATTTGGATAACTTTCACCGGCTCACTGAAGGAGTCGCAGCCCAGGTCAACAGCTGATGGTATGTTAGCTGCAGGAATCGTCCCAACTCGGTGTTATAATTCGACTGTACCAATAACGCTTGAGGGGTTGGGCTTAGTCTATGGGGACAGCTTAATCGTTCCCTTTCATTTTGGCGACATTTGTATTCCATTAGTTTTACATTAGCGACAAGTAACACCATATAACTTTTACATTTAGATCTAGGATCACTTTTTTATGAGACATCGAATTTTCGATGTTCGAGTCCCTACCTGCACTTACACGTAAAGTGGATCCTACCCGTGGTTTTAATGCATACCAACTGTTTGCTCTCAGCTGATTGCTAGTATCCGATAGCTTGGTCCTTTAAACAGGCAATAACGATACATTGCACAGTACTGTCTTATATTCATATGCATAGGTATCAGCGCCTGGTTACCATGGTTTAAGTATTTCGTTAACATCATTAGGCCTCGTCGTTGCTTAAATGTACCTAGCCTTTTCGAGGCTAAAAGCAGGCCTACTCGAACTCTGTCAAAGTAATCAAAACTCAGAAACTAAGCGATATGAGATTTGTTGAACATAAGTAATGTAGCCTCTCTGTTGTCTTTTTAGAGTTTACATAAACCTTTTACTTTTGATGTTTTTTCTCTCCACATTGTTTTAGTATTTTATTTAGATTAAGATATATTCAACTGTAATTATCAAATTGTATGTTCATTAAATATGCTAAAATATGCACAGTGTAACTGCTGTTCTAACAATTGTCATGGTATGAAGTGGACCAATAACACTTGGAAAAACAAACTGAATCCTGAATGTGCCTGTAGACTGTAGCTAGCATCTGCTTGAGAGCAGGCATGGAGTAGATGAGATACGGATGGCAAATGGTGTGCTTAAGAAGGGACATCCCGTCTCCAAAAAGAGCCAGTGGGGCTCCTTTGTGCAGCTGTTGGTCTGCTTTTGTACAAACCCCAAGAGCCACCTGGCACTGCAACTGGACACAGAGGAGTACTGGAGGGGTGTGGAGGGTGAGTGCCGTGCATACAGAAGCCTTAACCACAGACCTGGAGAAAACTTCTCAAGGGAAGGGGAAGTGCTGCATCTGAGCGACAGATAATAATAACCTGGGGTTGCAGCATTAGAAAATAAGATTTCTGCTCAATTAAAGTCTAATAGGTACATTTTCATAGTCAAAAACACATTAAGTGCAGAAATGATACTGTGGTATAACAAAGTGTAAGAAATACTACAAGAAAAACCAAATATAAACACAATCACATAATTTAACTTTATTCATTAACAGCATGATATGTAATGTATCTGGCCATAAAATGTCATTAATGTGATCGCTGCCTATGGTAAAGTCACAATGTTATACTTTGTACATGCACAGATTTTTAATAGCTATATTCCAATCATCATGTCCCTACTAACTACATGCATCCTCACACTTTCCTTATTGGACTAACCCTTGGCTATGCTCTTAAATTTATGAGCATAATCTGTTATTTTCAGAGCAGTATGTGACACTGATTCATGACACACCAGTTTTAATGAGCACCAGCCTTATTAAACCACATTTTGCTCAGTTTAACTATACGATAATGTATTTGTAATGTTTTGTACATAAAATATATTGTCGAAGCAAATCACAACCTCGGAGTTATATACAGATATTTCCGGGGTACTTGGACTACTCCTCTGAATTCAGGGATTGCAGAGGGTGCACTGTCATCTTGATGCCAAGTCTTGATGGGTGATGCTACTGAAATGCAGCGTTGTTTGTGGGTGATAAAATACGAGTACACTTCCCAGTACACTTCCTAGTACACTTCCTGTTGCATCTCATCCTTACAAGACTGAATCCCATCTAGCAAAATAACACACAGCAGGATTCAGTGGCATTAGTAACTGGTTGTATGTATTACCTTTCTAGCAAGGACTTATAAGCATTTGCTTTGCTGGGGGGAGTCACTGCTTGTGCAGTGTTGATAAAAAATATTCAGGTTTGTGATGATTGTGTAGGGAGGGTGTATCAAAAAAATGAGAAGTTCCTCATCACATGGCACTTCTGTGTGTCTAAAGCACCTCAGAGGATGAGGCGACTGGCAGGGAGAGAGAATGAGACAGGAGGGAGTCTATTAATGGTCCAGCCATACACGGGTGCACAGGAAAAGAGTCCCCCCTCTCTGAAAGAGAGAGAGAAAGAGTCCCCCTCTCTGAGACAGAGAAAGAGGCCTCATTCACAAACAGCAGCTGTCCTACTGCCCTTGAAGCCCACTCACAGTCTCTCTCTCTCTCTCTCTCTCTCTCTCTCTCACGTGCACATACATGTACACACCTAGGGACATGTTCACATGCTCACAAACGTAATCTCCTTGTGGTTGCTTAGTAAGTGAATATTGCATGACTGAAGTTGAATAGTGAGTAAGCAAGATCTTAGTAAGGGAGATTGAAGTAAACAGCATATAGACCTGCACAATAGAGCACTGATGTAATCACATCAGCAATGGTGTTGCCAGGAGTGATTTGGTGGACAGCACACTGTGGTTAATGGAGGGGGGGTCTAAGGAAGGGTTCAGAAAACATCCTTGGATTAAACTGTCACTAACTAGAGGAAGGAAAGTGTTGTCATGCTGCTTCACTGCAAGTTTTTATAGTTTTAAGTTTTGAGTATAAAGTTAATTCTAATGTAAGTGAAACTCAAAGGTTCTGCACAGTTGCAAAAATTTGGTATGTGCATTGGGAGTTCACCTTGAAGGACAGAAAACTATCATTTTATAAGTACATTTGTAAGATTTTATAATAATAAAAAAGGTAAAATGCAATATTCAACTCCAGCTCCAATGCAATGTGTTTGATTGATCAAAAAGCATAAAAATCAAATCTTATCATCTGCAACAGCCAGATGTTCTGGCTAGATTTGTAATAATGGGCTCGACTGGATTTAAGCTTTACAATGAAGTTCTGAAGCCTACATTCAATGTGTTCTCAGTGGAGAAGCCTGCCTATTGTCTCTCAGAGTCCATGGGTCAGCCTTTCTGAGTGACCAGGGTCATGCATGGCCCCTTAATGAAATCACAATAGCAAGAATGTCTGGGCTTTCCCCACATCCACTATCACTATCTCAGCCCACAGGAATTCTGTGGGAAGGAACATAGTAGCAGGATTTAAAACTGCACTAGAGTGGTAAGGGAGAGAAATACAATTCTAATGAAGTAAGCTTCCTGGTGCACCACTGCAGGGGTGCTGGCTTGCTGTACGGGACCACATTTCCTATTGGTCTTTTCAGGCTTAGCTATGAAGCAGAATTCGCAAGGCGAGGGATTCTGTTGGAAGTATTACATGTTTTTATATTAGTCCTGATTTATTTAAAGGTTTTTTTTTTTTTCGTTTTAATGCTAGGGTTTGGTGTTGAATGGTTCTGAAACTGCCAGAGGATGCTGTAAATTGCAAAAACATGAAGGTAAAATGGTTTGATCATAAAAAACCACACATGGGAGATCTTCAGCTGTAAAGAAAATCGCAGCAGGATATGCAGTGATGCAGGGCTGGGCGTAAACTCACACATGTTAGTCTGTATCATACATTAACACAATTTGGTTAACAACCTTTGTCAAGAAACAATATGACAAAAATAAAACAATGTTATAGACCAAATATTCGTAGAGTGTATTCTGGGTCTGTAAGAAAAGTTTCAGCCCTGTTCTAAATCTTCATACAGATCCAGTTATAGCTAATAAAATGGTTCATATACTTTAAAGATGTAAAGTCCAATATTATTTTTGGGTTTTTTTCAGTATTCTGTTTAGTCACACATTCAATTTATACTCTGATAACACAATATGCATGTGATGTATACCACTCAGTTGCACACAGGTTTTACTTTGTCTGTAATCATGTTACCCTGATTTGCTCTAAAACCCAGCAATGCCCAGAAGTCTCCTTTCTGTCCTACCATGCTTTGTGCTGGTCCCAACCCCCTCGGCTGCATCTTAGATCCTCCCTTCTACTCTCTCTCTCTCATTACCATGATAAATGGAGGACTGAGAGGGCAAAGAAAGAGAGGGAAAAGGACAAATGAGCGTGTGACCCCATCTCCCCCCTCCCCAGACACTGGTGATCTTCCAGTCCTTACAAACCTCTCGAAATCAGTTTAACATGATGTAGAAGCAGGCATTTTGACTTTCAGCTGGGTGAGAAATGAACCCTGCTATTTGCAGAATGAAGTTCATCTTCGGTAATGAGCGTAAGGCCTCGGGTGACGTTGAAATAATGCTGCCCACTACAGCTCACGAGTGCTTGGAACAGGGCACGGTCATGCAGCAGACTGAAATGACATGTGAATGGTGGGAGTTTCAGGGCTATCAAAGACTGCTTTAATCTCACAGTGAGTGGAAGGACGAGTGGCACGAGCTCAGTGAGTTAAGAGAACCCATTTCCTGATGTATATTCTTCAACCTTTATACAAGTATGTGCAATTGTCGACTGATTTGTGGCATATAACACAGAGTAGTGTGTACCTGCAGCACCATCCAGCTTGCAAATGTACTTTCCCTCGATCAGTGGCAATTCATTCATTTAGTATTCTCCTTTATACACCATCTATGCAGATACAGGGGAGCAGTCTGTGGGGTGATGGTAGGACCATATTCAAGGCACCACTACTAATATTCATCCTATTACACAACTAGGAGAGCCCCTGGTGGAGTTCCTGGTGGAGGTCTTGGTGAAGGCCATGGAGTGAAGTATGCTTACACCCTATACACCTCTCAGAGCGTGAGAACGTCAGTGAGCTTAGCAACCATTAGTGCGTCTGAACACTAATCACGCTCATCAACCTGATGTGACATGATGGAAAATGAGTGGATTTTCCAGTTGTCACCAACCTGTTAGTGGGAGAGATAATCAGCACTGCGGTTCTATTCTGACTCTTCTGTTTCTTCTATGATGCATATGCTGTTGCTGTAAAAAAAAAACAACCTCTAGAACACTATAATATATACCCCAAACAGTCCCTTCAACAGTTTATTCCAAAGGTCCTTTAGACTGTGTTGAACTGTTGAACATCCGAATGGCCTTCATGGTGGTGGAGGTGAGGTAGGACATGCCTTTAATCCGTCTGTGCAATCAGAGTTATGTAAATGAACATGTACAACTCTTAAAGATGAGCCCCTAGAGTCCCTTGGATGTGTTCATGCCAGCAGTTTTAGCACTTCCTGTTTTTGCACATTCTGCTCCAGGTTTTCCTCTTCTTGGGCTGCACCACACAAGCCCTCCTCCTTATGCTGCCGAGCCCCTCCAAGGGCAAACCCCTTTCCTGCAGAGCCCCTTTTTCCAGAAAACGCAATCATTGTTCTTTTAAAGGATTAGATATACCACCAGCCTTTACAAGGAGAGTCGGGCCTCACAGCAGGTGTAGCAGCAGAAGCAAGCCTGTTAAGGATTTTATAACATAGAACAGTTATAGCTTCACTATCAAAAATGATGTCCAAGAGATACCACCACCAGCAATTAACAACATCCTCTCTTTAAATCTGAGTATCAAAGCTCCATAACAAGAAACACAGAAGCTATTAAATGTGCAGTCTTTGAATGGCCATTTATCCAGGTAGACAAAATCAATAAGGTTTGGACTCACTGGTTCTCCAGCATTCAACACAGTCCATGACTTGCCTTTGTGCATCACAAAGGGTTTTGTACTGCAAGATTCAAACCCACGGGAAATGCAGTGTGAATAGCCTCCCCCCTCGACAGCAGAGACCAGGTGTGTGTGTGTGTGTGTGTGAGAGAGGGGAGAGGGGGTGCTGTGTTACATCATTTGAAACCAGAACGTTCAGCAGGAGACTATATTTGGATTCGTCTTATTCCCTGTAGAATATAAGATTATTTACATATTGTTACCTGTTTTTATTTTGCATCATGAATAAGTGATGTGGTCATATGGTTACATCATACTGAACAAGCAAAGTAATATCATGACACTCCAAATAATAAGCAAACAGTAACACCTTTTCAAATCCTCTAAAGTGTCCAGTGAGAAATGTTCAAACAAAAACTCAAAAAGCTTCAAATGAAATCCTTTATATTTCCTGTTCACAGAGATTTGCCTAAATCAAGCAGAGGTCTGTCTCGTGCAGTGATCAAGACTTTTGTCTTGGCTTGTATTTTAACAGAGTGTGTCATGTCCACTGCTGCAGTAGGTATCTCTGCAGGTGGCACCGGAGGAGCTGACTCAGCCGCCGGCCAACACCTGCACGCACAACCATTATACCTCATCCCAGACACATGACCACGCTGCTCTAGCCCATCCCCCCAACACCACACATGGCGGCGAACTTTCCACAGGCTCTCACCTGAGTGATTACACCGAATGGAATTCTGAGTCAGACAGAGAAGATCAGGAATGTGGGCTCGCCTGATCTGGAGACGGCATTCCGCAGGCCATCAGATGAGACAGGGAGAAATGGCTGGGGGGAGCAGGCTCAGAATTGCACTCGTGTATAACTACACACGTCATTGCAAACAATCTGCCTGTACAAGAATGGAAGAAAAATATACTGGACTCCCATTGTTGCTCCATGATTGCAATTGAGTGGATTAGCTGTAATCCCGTGAGCTCTCAAAGGCAGTCGTGTTTCCATGCGCCCTCACCTGGTGGATTTGGGGAATTACCCATGACAAAACTGTTCATGAGAAAAGACTAATAATAATCAATAGACAAGAAATAAGACACATCTGTATATGTACTATCCCTAGAAATGCCACACATATTCTTAATGTCTCAAATGTTTACTTCTTCGAACAGAAAACAAGGAACAGTACTCTTTCCTTCAGATGTAACATTCCCCTAATGTATCACTTGTATGTAACAGTAAATGATGTAATTGTGAAGTAAATGAAGACTTCAACACTATAATGGACATTTCAGCTCCATTATTCCATTAAAATCCTACATGTGAATTAGTGAGAGAGAGAGAGAGCGAGAGAGAGCAAGCAGGAGAGACAGAAAGAGAGAGAGACAGGGAGAGGGTGATGGCAAGTAGACCAGGGCAGTGTATGATACCAAGAGGAGGCAAACAGCAGTTACTATGGTGATGTCAACACTATGAAAACATGAGGAAGCATGGTTGGTATGCTCAGAGCAGAATCATTTCTTCCACACAGGCCAGTCTGTCACAGTAACTAACACGCACACACACTCACACACACTCTCCCTCTCGCAGTCATGCTATGAAAAGATCTGACCAAGGTATGTAACACAATACCACAATATTGCACATATTGTATTTTTAGACTGTATATTATAAAATAAAATTACCATGTGACTAATATAAAAGTCATTCATACAACCAAAAGTAGCAAACAATATTTATGAAATATTTATAATTACTATATAAATATATTTCTATAAGTTTCTGCTCACATGAGAAATGAACCTGCTCAAGATCTTTTGAGAAGGACCTCTACATGGAGGCAGCCATGTTTAAGTTGTTTAAGATTTAGTACAGAATCTCTGAAACTTCCAGGCCACTAGGTGTCAGTATAATGGCTGCTTTCGATTGTAAAGATCAGTAAAAATGACATATTGCTCCTTTAAATGCCGTGAAGCACTGACTTTCTAGTTTCTATATACGGCATACATACAACAAACAAATCTTTGTTCCTTTATTTTTAACACAATCGTTTTTTAATTCAATGTTTTCTTTCCTTCGTTCAACAAAGTAATAAGGTGCAACATATCATGGAAATGTTATCTCCTGAAAACTGTAGTATTCTTGTTACGCTCCCAAAGGCATGCTCTGATGTTTACTTGCGCTCCATAGTACGATCTAAAAGAAGACTGAACACTAATGGCTGGATGATGAAAAGGAAAGTAAAACAAATAACCTCATTATTTTCTCCATATGAAGATTTCATTTGTTTATGTTGTTTGCTAGGATTCTATGGTAATAATGCGCTTGAAGAAATAAATATTTAGAGTGGTTGTATTAAATTCAACTGTAAAATATGAAGAAGCCTATAGAAATGTACACTATTCACGTTTTAAGAGCAGTGTTGCAGCGCCCTTATCTCTCTCCTTTTTATGGCCTGAATGTGGACTTCATATTTCAGTGAAAAAGATCTAGTTTTTCATTTTTAATATACTGATGGTGGGTTCCATTTTGTAAATAGTTCATGTTTATCCTAAATCCCCCAAAAACTATTTCAATATATAGACTCACATTCCCAAATCAAGAATTGTTGAAACAGGGTTTCAGCTGGATCTGCTTCATTTACAGAGCGAAACTCGAAACAAATCCATGTTAGAGTACATACTCCATCATGATCCGAGTGCATATTCCAATTATGACCCATGAGTACTCTACATACAGAATAACAACTTCTTAGAAAAGGCACACGGTTGATCTCAAAATCAAAATTAATTGCCATCCCGAATGAAATGAAAATACATAAACATTAATGCCAGAAAAAGGCACAAATGCTTCAAGCTCACTGAGCTCAGGATCGTGGCTGGGTTGCCATCGGTTACAGCTTGCCTTCACTGTCCTCCTTCACTGAACTCAGATGAGACGACCTGTGTGCTACAATGGCTCTCCACATACGACAAACCATCCCACCTCTACACACACACACACACACACACACACACAGCTTTAGGCTCAAAATCTTTACTTCACAATCTGATGGAAGATGGAATTCGCGTGCGCTCACTTCAGGCCGCAGTACTTCAGGTCGTCCCTGCAGGCGGCGGAGAGCAGGAGCTCCAGGGTGAAGCCATGAGCCACGAGCTGCAGTGGAAACAAAACCCAAGAGCATGAGACGCCTGCACCACTGCTGAGTGGGGCGGGACAGAGATCTGCGCTCACCGTGCTGACGGTGTGCTCGTCCACGGGAACCGCCTTCATCCACCGCACCAGGGCCTGCGTCTGGGCCGACAACGACTCTGGAGAGGGAGCGTGCATAGATGTTAAGAGGGAAGCCTCCCTCCAAGTGTAAGGGAGACCATCTCAAATTGTCCTACTGCTAAACCAGCCCTTCCATTTTAATGATGACAGAGGCATGGTGGAACGGTGGTGATAAATCCAAATCCCTCTGGATAAGAGCATCTGCTAAATGCTAGAAGTGGAAATATGCAGCACTACAGATGCTACAGTTCAGGAGAGCATTACTCATGAAAGAAAACAACCATTAAAATGAAAAGGGGAGGAATATTTACACATATTTAGACAAGGTTACAAGAGACTGGCTTTGCTTGGTGTGACTACTGACTATGCAGAGCTCCAGCACTTCTTGTGCTTGGTGTGACTACTGACTATGCAGAGATCCAGCATTTCTTGCCCACAGCTGTTCACGTCAGTAACATAGTTCTGCAGCACCCAGTGAGGATGATTCAACCACAAACCACTGCTTTGTTGTAATGTCCAGTTGGCTCAGGCACATGTTTTAAGAATGAACACTAGGAAAGGGAAAGAAGTAAAAAAAACAGGAGAAACAGGAGATTATACTTACCATTGGTTTCTGGTCCAGACTTTGCCTTAAGGTAATCTATCTGCCCCTGTTTACTCTGCACTGAGTCCCTGAGCAGTTTCTGGTATTCCTTCTCCTTATCACTTAGCTGAGTCAGTAACCTGGAAACCCAAAATAAAACAAGATGCCCATAAGCCTTGAGGATTCAAAACTCACTTCACTGTTCTACTATTGCCCCCTTCTGGCCATTTGAGACACTTGAAATGATGATTCACCAGAAGATAGCTGGAATAGTAATAACTTCTGAAATTAAGGACTGGTTTCACTGTTCATTCCTATAATGACCGCAAGGTGGAAAAAAGTCTAAATGTTTCTATTCACATAGGCCAAAATGAACTAGCACTGAAATATGTATTCCTAGAATATTTTTGGAGCTCCACAAAAGCCTTTATTTCATTACATTTTCCTTTATCCATATCAATTTTCTCAGTAATTATTGGGAAACAATCAAAGCGCTGAGGTGGCTGCTGGGTACCTCCAGGTCTCTTGGCGTAACTGGGTAAACTCCTGGATGAGAGGAGTACAGCTACTTAGCAGGCCGGCAGACTGCCTGGGACCCACGCCTTTCCCTTCAGGCCATGCCCCCTTCTGTGCGGTGCCTCTATTCCCAGCAGAGGACTCTGCAGCTGCTTCCTGGCCATTTTCGCTGGGTTGTTCCGTTTCGGCAGGGGTGCAGTCCTCCATCTCGAAGGAAGACTGCAGCTGAAGCTTGAGCTCTGAGGAGCACATGGACCCTGGGCATGAGGGTGGAGTGCATGAATCACTGAACCAGTGTGCAGATCAGCCCTGGAGAGTACCTGGAAGTAGAACAGTAATGGCATCCTGCACAGCCTGTCTGAGCAGGTTATCCAGAGCAAACATCCAGTGAGGTTTCACCTGCTGCTGCCGCAGCACCTTCTTCACCTGTGGAAGCAACAGCGACGCTCTTGTCAGCCTGTACGTCATGACCTGGCTGCTCATACAATATTAACTACACCAATTGTGCAACACACAGCATCCTGGAAGCTGAAGAGCACCGCCTGCAGGCTGCTGAGGGGTACTGCGTCCGAATGCAGGCTGGAGCGAAGCTTCAGGAGTCGGTTGGTCAGCTGTTTCTTATCCGGGGAGCGGATGTTCTCACGCATGCAGCAAATCAGCTGCTTGATCTGCTCTGAGGTGATGCTGGGCTCCTCAGTCTAGAGGACAAGAGGGTGGAATCACATTGCTCATACAGATCCGATTCAACAGCAAAACTAACAAAAGAGACAAATACCATTCCAGGGCAAAGAATTTCACAACACAAAACAGATGCAAGTAGTGCGTGTGTGAGTGTGAGAGAGAATGTTTACCGTTGGCAGTGTGCCCTGAATGTTACACACTACTTGGCTGATGTAATCAGTAAGCACTTTGTGAAGGGTGTTCCTCCTCTCGCTGTCCTTCCTCAGCAGGAACAGGCCTAGCTGTTCTCCAGACACAGAAGGACTCGTTAAGTCACCTTGCGGCTCCTCCGACACCCTGGAACACACACACACACACACACATATAAACACACCACTTCACTTACATTTAACTAGTGCATCTCATGGTGTGATAAACAGAGGTGTCGTCATGGTGCTCTAGCTCACGGCAGGAAGCTGCTAGGGACCCCCAAAACATCACTTCCTCTGATGTGGCGAAACGTTCTCCTCAAGTCCAGAGAGTTGGAAAGACCTGTCTTGTCAGCGTCAGTGTCCTCCACATACACAGCTATGGGCACAGACATGCTCCTGTGGTACTCTCCTGCCGACACCCCAACCAAAACAGCAAAGATTCATTTTGTATTTACATATTTGCAGATCCATCCTTGCTGTGACACTAAGGCTTCCAAAGGCGTGCAGGACCACGCTGGCTCACCAGCAGGGCTGGGCTCCACCTCAGCCGGGTCAGGCAGGGGCTTGGCCCGTTTCCTCCCCTTAAGGAAAACGTCCTTCAGCAGCGCAGAGGCAGTGGCCCTCTTGTCTGGGTTGGGCTCGAAGCAGGACATGATGAAGGTTTTGGCCTCCACAGACATGCACTCGGGCACGGTAGGATGGATCTTAAACATGCCCACCTGGAACACAAGTGCCCGGGAGGTGGGGGGTGGGGGTGTGTCAGAAAAGATCTTGAAGCAAATACCTGTGATGCACTAAACTGCACCTGCATCACATTAAAGGAGGGACATATCATAAATGTATGTGGTAACAGCAGTACCTTAAACATGGCAGCCTGTGGACTGCCGAGCTCATGGAAGGGTGTTTTCCCTGTGGCCATTTCTATAATGGTACAGCCCAGGGACCAGATATCAGCCGGCTTTCCATAACCCCGTGGGCCCTGGTCTATAATCTCTGGAGCCATGTACTGCAGTGTACCTACACGCATCAGGGATTTAGGGAAAAAAAAACAGGTCTAGAATGATTCAAATGGTTACAATATAAACAAATACACAAGGATGAAAGAGAAGGTTACAATAAGTGTTGCGTAATGTGTCATCCCTTGAGGGAGTGGTTCTGCGGTTGTTGACTCTTCTTCCTGATTCAGTCACAGTGATGGCATGTGATGATCACGTCAGAGTGAACTCTGTCTCTGATTTGCTGTGGTGCCACTAACCCCATACACACACAAACAGTGAGTGTGATGAACTCGAATAATGTGCAAACTTCACCTGTAAAGGTCTCTGTACATGGATTGATTCCTGCTAGTCTTTTAGATGTTCCAAAGTCAGAGATCTTGAGTACGCCACTGTATGTGTTAATCAGGACATTGTCACCCTGGTGGGATAGAAGATGATCAGAAGAACGAGACATATCTAGATGATCAGAAGAACAAGACATGTTCATATCTACATGGCTACAGGTTCTAATCTGTGGCATTCTTAGAACTGTACCTTGATATCTCTGTGAACTATTTGATTATCATGAAGGTATTTGAGTCCTTCAAGGATCTGCTTGGTGTAGAAGACAATGGTGGGCTCATTGTCTTGAAGGGGACCCCATTTTGATCGTAAGAGAGAGGACAGGCTTCCTGTTGAAACACACAGAGTAGCTCAAAATATTTTTGCCACAATAAGTCATCTACTAGCTCTCCATGCTCATGTGAACACATGGTGAAATACCAAATAAGGCAGGCTTTTACTGGAAGAGCTGCAGCACTTCCTGTCAGCCAGACACCCTCCACACAAGCACATGCACCCAAAAGTTCTGGTTTTTCCACATCTCTTGTGTGAGGTGGAATGAGGAAGGGCCAGAGCCACGAACCTCCTGGTACCTCTTCCATAAAAATTTTGATGAAGCCACTTTCACTGATGGAGCCCAGATACTGCACAATGTTGCGGTGTTTTAGCCTCTTGTGCAAGGCTATTTCCTCATGGAGTGGCTGGGAGTAGCTGCCATAGAGACAGAGAGAGACAAGGGGGAGGGTCATCCGTCAGTTTAACACAGAAGGATAAACTATTTGAAATCCCTATATACAACATCATGTGTATCCACAGTCTGATAAGCCATTCACTACTGCCTCAGTGCTGGAACTGGAACCATTGTGAACGGAGTGAAGAACTCAAACAAGTCCATACGTGCTGTCTTTCTCTGGGATCTCCTTTATGGCAATGCGCACTTGGTTGCTCAGATCTCGGCCAGCATATACCACTCCGTAGGTTCCTTTCCCCAGTACCACCTTCTCTCCATTGTCCCCTTTCTCATACATGTACTGGAGAAACAGAGGAGGACATGTTAGGGACCAGACAGCCATTAGATGCCAGATCTCAAGCTGAATTCCAGCAGTCACCCAGGTGAGGAAATGAATCACCCTTTATCCCCACATCTTCAGTGGAGTGTAACACATTCCTAGAGTGAAGCACCCATGCAAAATACAGCCCGACTACGGTCAGGACTCTAAATACAGACGTAAACAAGCCTCAGCACGGTATAAGAGGAAGTGGAGAAGCAAAGACAGTATGCGATCACCCATGTGGTGGAAACTAAACCATCCAGATGATCTACATGAAAATGTTCTGGAAGAAAAGTGAATTGGCAGTTATGTCGTATGCACTTAACTACTTATAAAAAGAACACTCCCTATATCTGTATCCTGTCAGACCGAGTTATGAAAGAGAACCACTACAATAAATCTACCTAATGTTACTGTTCATGTTTTATTGGGTTTCATTTGGAATGGTTAGATGGGTATCACGAAACCTGTCTCACCTCCAAAACTTCTTCGCTAACAGGGATGATGTCATCTACTGAAGTCTCTCCTTGACATATCAGAGAGTTCACTAGTTCACAGAATCTATGGGAAAATCACATTCACATGAGCAGAGGAGCACACATTTGCCCCTCCTCACCCACACTAATAAAACAATAATCCAATCCAATACCCAGTAAAATACTCCTGGGTTATCAGGTAAATTGTAAATGTTCTGCATGTTAATATTTGGATTTTTAAATAAATACGCACTTGGATAATGAATGATTTCCAGCACTGAATAATTTTCCAGTAAGTCACAACTATGTATTCAAATGTGCTAAAATCGGAACCATTAACTGTTAAAATGCTCCTGATTTATTGGGTAAATTAGAAGCATTCTGCATGTTATTATTTAAATCCCTAAAAATATTTAATGATTTTCCAGTATGCCATTCACAGAAGCTATATCAGAACAATGACAAACACGTCCTGTTAAAAAAAGAATGTTATTACAATATGAAAGCTGTTCAACTATGAAGAACAATGCTGGCTTTGTGTGTTCTAGTTAAATAACAAGCAATTGAGACTAATCCCACATGCAAGCAAACCATGACAGTTCCACACCCTTGTTTTCACTGTCAGAATGAGTGCGTGTGTGTGTGTGGGGGGGTGTATGTGTGTGTGTGTGTGTGTGTGTGTGTGTGTAACACTCACCCTTTGCAGTGCAGATCACTAGGAAAGCACAGCTGGAAGTCATCAGAGTTATACAGGACATAGAGAAAACAGCTCCTCTCATCAAATTTAGAGATACTGAAAGAGGATACCAAACAGCATATCTGTTGGTGTACAGAGCTTTACTCTAGATACAACTTATTCACAGATACCCCTCATTGTGACATAGATGAAAAGACCATGAGGATGCCTTTTCAATAGAAACTGTGAAGGGTTACTCTTTCACATGGCATAAAAGTAGGTCAAATAACCCATACAATACACAGCAAAACAGGTAAACTAAAAAGCACATCGTTCAAAGTGCTGTATGCACTCCTCTGACAGTGAAATGATGCACTGTATTCCCATTTTACTTCCCTCTGCAAGTTCACGAAACAAGGTTATGCAGGCTGTGAAAGCATAAACAAGGAAAAGTGCTGTAACCTGCCTCTCTTGAGGTGCAGATCACATCTGAGCCATGACATCACATTGACAAACACAACTCCTGTCACAAGCCCCCACAAAGAGATTAAAGCCTTCCACAGCTCTGAAAGCTTCCACAGGCTGACCATGGGGACAGAAACTAGGCTAAAGGCACTGAAACAGGAAGCTCCAAATAGAGCAGAGCAGACATTCCTGGAATCAGGAAGGAGCACTGTGGCCTTCTGGGAAAAAGCTGAAGATCTCTGCATGATGGCTCAGTGGCTCACAGAGAGCAGAGGGCATGGAAAAAAACCTCAGTGAAGCCTCAGTGAATTCACTTCTGCCAGGTTCTGTGGATAAGAGTGTCTGCCTAAGGTTGTAAACGTAAATGAGTGGAAATGATGGAGAGTGTGTTAGGGTTCCCCAGCAGCATACCTCACTCCACGGATTGCTGAAGCAGGGAAAGTCCACTCATGGAGGCCTTTCTAAGTGAGACAAGATGAAAAACATGCTTGTAGATGAACGAATGCACGTGTGCAGAAATGCACACAAGCCCATCAACATAAGTACTCAACATGCATATCTAGTGAGATAGAGACTAAAATACAGACTATAATATGTGGAAAGTGATACTAGGACATTGCTGAAACACATTTACAACACTTTCTAATAAGCCGTGATACAATTTCATCATTTCTGACCACTGGGATACTGAATGTAATATTCAGCTTGCAGAATGACCAAAACTACAATGGTTTCTAAAGGGTTAAAGCAGCTGCATTAAGAGCTGGATAAGTTTTGTCCTGGGTTAGTAAAGCCCAGTGTAAGTATATTCATGCCTCTTCAGCCATGGTGCTGGTACATTCTCTGGTGTGTGTGAACCTCACACCACTGTGTCACATTTCGGTGCCGTGAAACCAGACCTCAGCTCCGGTCTGCCATGTTCCGTCTCCTCTTACTAATTCACCACCACTGTGGAGCGCCGCCCTGCTGGACCAGGGCACACGGCGGGATTCCCCAAGGCCTACGAGCCCAGCGTAGGCTGGACATGGGAGGGTGGAGGAGCAGAGAGAAGGTGGCGTAGCGCATACCTTTAGTGGAGTGACGTGTCTCAGCTGCACAGTGCGGCTTTCGTCCTCCTCGCTCACGCTCACTATGCTGGGCTGGAACGCCTTCGTGGGCTCCAGAATCAGGACCTGCAGTGATAGCCGTTACACACACCACCATCTCCAACACCCACAGGCTCCAGGCCAGCATTCTAGCTGCTCATATAAGTCCCGAGATGGATATTCAGCCATTATCCAAGGTATATTATCCAAACAGCAGTCATGTGCCAACAAATTTTAAACATGCAGTAGTGTAACCATTAATTAAAAAAATCTAATCTAGATGCTTCAGTTCTTTCTAATTATAGGGCAACTTCTAAAGATTCTAAAAATAAAAAATAAATTGTACTTGCACAAGTACAATCATTATATCTTCAAGGTGTTCCAGTCTGGTTTTAAAGCTTTCCACAGCATTGAATCGGCACTTTAAAAGTTTTGAATTAGTTATTGACTCTGGGGACTCTGCTGCTTTTAGACTTTAGTTGCATTTGATCCAGTAGACTATAGCATCCTCATCTCTCGCTTCAAGCATTCTGTTGGCATTAAAGGTGTTGCTCTCAAGTGGTTCAGTGGTCAAGTGTCAACCTTGGTGATTTTGTATCTTTTCCATTTTCTCTTCATGTTTCCCCTAGGATCAATCCTTAGAAAATATGGCATTTATTCTCATTGTTATGCAGATGACACTCAAATTTAATTACCTCTGAAACAGAAAATAATTCCCTAAACCCTTTATTGAACTGCTATGAGGGCATAAACGCTTAGATATTTTATTTTAATGGAAATAAAACTAATTCTTGGCCCCAGCAGTGCCCATGATGCCCCTCTGATAAGTCTATGTTCCCTGGACACTTTTGTAAGACCCACAAAAAAAAAAATCAGAGTGTGATAATGGACAGTGATTTTAAATTGGACGAACAGATAATCTCTGTAATCCGATCTTGCTTTACTCAACCAAGACTTTTATCAACTTGTTTTTTTTTTGTATCCTTTAATGATTTTGAGAGGGTTACACATTATGGCTGTGGCTAATTTGACTGTACAAACGTTCGATCAACTGTTGCTGTTTTAATATGCTTTATAAATACATAAATAAAATGAATGAACAAATAAATGAGAACAACAAACACTCTTACAGGGCAGTGTGCTGTAGAGATGGTAGGCCTGCAGGCCTGCACCATCAGCTCCATCCAAAACTCCACCATCTCATGTTTAGGGTGCTTCACCTCTGGTGGCTTGGCAAACTGCTTGTAGAGAATATAAGTCTCCACCACTGATCCCACAAACCTAGAATAAAACGCACATTACACAAATCACGTAAAACAGTATGTATGAGGGCCTGCATTAAACCAAATACCTCACCGTCATCTTAAAGACATGTCTAAAATGAAGTGCTTATAGCTGAGAACAACGGTATTAACAGGTTGTTTAAGATACTCACCACATTGGCGCTTTGAGTCTGTAGAGTTTCTCAGAGGCCTCTATGACTTTCTTGTGTTCATTGGCCAGAATACCAGCTCCAAGGTAGAAACCTACATCCCAATAGTCCTGCATCTTTTCCAAGCTGCCCTTCCTGCCAAGCAAACTGCTGAGAGTAACGCCTGCCCCCCAGGACAAAACGACAAAAACAATGAAAACAAGGTGAGTTAGCCATCAAAGAAACATGACAAACCTGTCAAATTGCAGCTTCAGTTGCAGCCAGAGAATATTAATGCCATTTTGTTGCTATACTACCACATTACATTAACCCTCTACTCTACATGATCTCACAAGCTCAACAATGAGACAGAACTGCATCACTTCACCCTGGAGCATTTCTCGTTCCTTAAATATATAGGGCATAGGACAAAGGAGTAGGGACAATTTTGGCCAACACACCAATTTTTCGCAGCTCAACAGAGGTGTCAAATTTGTGGCCAGCAGACATGAGAAGCACCACATTGTTGATGCCCGAGTGCAGAGTGTGTTCCATCTCGAAAGCCTTTCCGTACCTGTAAACAAACACATGAATAAAACCAGAAGAGATAAGGGTGAACTGGAAGCATGGCTCTGCAGATAAAGCCATCTTCTGTTGTGAAAATGCTCTGCC
Organism: Sternarchorhynchus goeldii; assembly: GCA_028565775.1. Lineage (NCBI taxonomy): Eukaryota > Metazoa > Chordata > Actinopteri > Gymnotiformes > Apteronotidae > Sternarchorhynchus > Sternarchorhynchus goeldii. Next base: position 9,905,436 of record JAOXYF010000008.1, read on the forward strand.
ACCACTGTTAACATGGAGATTCTTGCTGCATGTCTATTTTCTCTGCCTACAGCTCACCAGAAACTCCTTAGAAGGTAGTTACATATTAGCACATTATATATACACCACTAGTTCCTTGTGTATACAAACAGTTTAAACACTGATGGCAGCCATTAGCAAATTAGCTATGGGCTGAGGTCAGACTGCCTTTGAAGATGTTTGTACCTCACCTTGCTTTGTCCCAAATGCTTAGAAACACACAGTTGAAAAGGGAGGAACTGGCCCTGCACGGCAGAGCTTGTCCATATTGCGGTTTTGTTCTGCTTTTGTAATGTTTGCTATACCTTCACGTCTTTTACACTTCTCTTTAAATTACATCATAATGCTGCCACTGCCTATTTTGATGCAAAAAAACCAAGCAGCAGAAATGAGTCCTATGTACACAGACACTGGATCACAGAGGTGCAGTTTTAGCTTTGTGTTACTTCAACTGACAAAAAAAAATTACCTTTCAAACCACTATGCATTAGAGTTTAAATTACTAGTTTCTCATGAAAAACATCAACGGAGAGATTTGGCAAGGTAGGGTTTATGCCTTAAACAATTACTCTAAATTAAACTGAAATTTAAAGACCGCAGTCTTATGCGTTTTTATTTCATTTGCAGCTACAAATAAGTGTGTGACAAGCGTGCAGATGTTCAGGAGCGCTGTGGTTAAAGACAAGCTGTTGGACCTCACCAGTAGCATGCCTGGTCACGGCTCTCCGTGTCTGTGAAGCCAGAACTTATGAAGATGTCCTTGTAAATGCGTCCACAGAGGCAGTACACATCTGATGAAACCTGGTCTTTGGATCTCACTAAAGGCAGAATAACTGCCAGGGCCTTGGCTCTGTCACCAGGGAGATTCCTCCTGGAAATACAGTTAGAATGGGTGGAACAGTGAGTTGCGTAATTAAGAGGTTTAAAATCATCCATTTTTATCCATCATTCAGTAATAATTTAATTAAAAATTTATATAAATCTCAGCACAACATCACAGACCTAATGAAAGCATTATGTGTACGGCACTGAAAATAGTCTAGATTGTTCCGATGGTGCATGTCATCAAAGAAGATTACCTATTCAAGGCAAATATGTAATGGAATTTGATGTTTGGTTGTGCTGCCACCATGCACATGGGCAGGTTGTTCAGGGTTTCCACCAGATTAATTATGGACTCATAGTCCTGTGGAGAAGTAAAGGACTAAATTACATTCAGTCATTTATACATTTTTACCAGAGGTACTGGAAGGATTACATCACTGCTGTTGATTTGTTTGCCATTAATAACAAGACAACAGCATTTAGGTCATAACCTCATTATTTCTACATCGGTTCATAAATCAGTTGTCCTAAATTTTAGGTTCTAATTGGACATTATTGATTACAAGCAAATCCAGACGTGCAAGCAGCAGGGGTAAATCCTATTGTTCATAGAAGAGCATGTAGCAAAAGAGGAGACCATCACATGGTTGTGAAACCAGCAGGGTGGTGACTGCAGCCTACAAGCTCCCCGCGGTTCTGCCAAGTCCCACCTGGATGTCACGGTAGGACAGCAGAAGGCTCATCACAATGTCGGGACTGAGCAGCTCGACGGTGTCGAGGCGTTTCTGGATGCGTCCCAGCTCCTGGCTCAGGGCCTGGCCGCTGAAGCGTTCCCGTGCTGTGCGGATGTCCCTTCGGATGGACTCATGGACGTACTCGCTGTGGAGACAGAGCCCACTCTGTCAGTTCAGCTCCTTCAGGAGAAGAACAGAGCTTCACCGAAGTTCAAAACCTGATCCCTGTGGAATTATTTGTGGAACACTAGCACCGGTGCAGGATGGATTTAGATTCATTATCTCAAATGATTGGTGAGGTGGTGGTAGTAGCGGATTGACCAGGCACCATATCCACACCTAGTATTAGCAGCTACTGGGGAAGCATGAGGTGAGACAGATAGCTACTGACCTAGCATGAACTTGCACATTCTCCAGAAGCTTAACTAGCTGGTTCACTAAAGGGGTCAGCAGGGGTTCGATGCTAAAGCTAGGCTGCAGGAACTCCTTGATGCCCCGCATTAGAGTCGCATCACAAGCAAAAACCTTTCCCTGAGGTGATATCATGTATGGCAAGAAAGTGTAGCTTCCACACTGCTCCTGTTGGAACACAAAAATACAAATGAACAAGTAGACAGTCAATCATTAAAAACAAACAAACAAATAAACTCTGGAGTTACAACAATATTGGAATTTTGTGGCTTGTGTATTACAGGGCAAAGCATTCTTGTCTCAGAAAAATAGGAAATGTCTAAGAACTGATGTGGTCATAGGTGTCTGTGCAAAAATCAACAATACATACGTGCCATACATTATTTTTTTAGGAATGCTATAATTACATGGATAAGTTAAAACTAATCTTTACTTCTTATATTTTGAAAGTATTTATTGCACAGTTCCAAGAGTCCTACCTTAAGAACATGAAGATCATTTTCTTGCTTATTGCAGTACAATATAATATTTTCAGTCATGCTGAAACTCTCTCTCACACCAAGGTGATAAAAGAGGGAAGGCTGACGAAAAGAATCACTCATCTCAACAACAGCAACATCTGCAAATATAAATGAATAAATAAAACACTTTCTATAAAACTTTCTGTATAGTGTTAAAGCTCTATTTGTCCTAGAGCGTTAAGATCCAAAAAGTCCTAGGGGTGTTCTCACATGCCTATACATGCCTGCATTGTAGAAACTATCCAAACTGTCTGCCGTGCCCAACGCAATACATTCAAACGGAATAGCTTTGAGCTCCGCGTGCGAATCTGCGCAGGCTTCCTTGAGGCACCTTAACGAAAAATTTTCCTCGGTTTGCGGCACTGAAGCGTCCTCAACGACAACGTAGACCACCGATAACGCTCGAGTCCGACTACGAGGTGAAGTTACACTCTTATTCGTACCGCTGAGTTCGATAGCCAGAGAGTCCTGCCACAAACTCCCAGCCGATACTCTGACAGGATCTTTCCTTTTGATCTCATGCAGGCTCATTCGCCTGCGTTCGGTTGTATACATTGTATCCGGTGTTATTAGGTTAAAAGATCATCTCTGCGACTTTATTACGTATCTCTATGTCGCGATGGTATTTCCCAGGTGAGACTAAAGGGCGGGAGTTCTCAATCCCATTGGACACGACTTTCTCCCTGCCCACTTTTGCTGTCACTTTGGACCGACACGAGGGAACGTTCTTTGGTGACCCCTACCGTCAAGACTGATGAGAAGTGCGAGGTTATTAATGCTCTCAGAATCAGAATCAGAATCAGAATCTTTTATTGCCATGAGTGAACAGATTCAAACATTAGGAAATTGTTGCGGCACTTGGTACTAACATAAACAGACAAGTCAAAATGTAATAAATACAGGATAAAATACGCTAGACAGATGGAATATAATTTTTTACACTATAAACAATGTTACAAATGTACAGTACTGACTGGGATAAGTTATAGTGTTATGTTTAGTGCTGACCAGCAAGTGAATGCTAAGTGACATGATAAGTGACTAAAATACTAAAAGCAAACTGTAGTCAGGTAATATGTACCTGACTACATGCGCTCTACATTTATAAACAAATTAAAAACAATATGAACCAATGAATAAATTATCTACATTGAGTAATAAACAACTTCGAAGGGTTATTTGGTTGTGTGAGGATGTGTGATTTTGTTGGTGGTGGAAGCTACTACATCATAGATTACTACTGCTGATCTATGATGCTACGTGTTATTATTATAGATCACATGTTTGCAGCTGACATTTATTTTTTATGTCACTTAAGTAGCATAGCACTTAAATTGCTTCTCCACATACGTCTATAGTGATAGACCAGTTACACTGATGCAGACTAGATGGCAACACACGTTTACATTTTCACATGTCAGGAGGAATGTGCAAATATTTACCCTATCATAATCGTGCGAAGATGACTGGACTGTTAGACGATAGTCTGACAAAGCAGCTATAGACAGAGAGCTACATATATGAAACCAATGTTTTGTACCGTTTCCTTTCATTTTATTGTGGGCAGTGTATCAAAATTCATTGAAACTGTATGTAAAGGGAAAAACGTTTTAACCACATTCCATTTTGTGAACGCTGTCTTTGCTTACTTGTACCTGAAACTCGCTAGCTAATGAAAACAAACAAACAAACGGTCTAAGTTATTAAATTAGTTGTTCTTGCATTTTTCATTCCAAATACCACTCAAATGCATGAATATTAAAATACAATTTCTAAAACAATGTTCATTACACCTAAAGATCTTGAATCCGATTTACAACGTCCTCTTCTCGAAGACGTCAAATTGTTCGCTTACGTCTAAAAGCAACAAAAAGAAAACGGAAAATATATATATTTTTTTTTATTCAGTATTTTTTATTATTATTTATTCATTCATACCGTTCCCTCCAAGCAGGTCCTTGCTAGCTAGCCGGCTAAGCTAGCTGTCCAACTCGCGCGCTTCCTAACAGACTCGCGCTGCTGTGGTATGTGCTGAGAGACCCCTTCATTCAACTCTCCCTCCCCTCACTAAAAACAGACTACATGCGCACTACAAAACATGGCGGACTAACATCACATTTAAGAAATTAACTCAAATCTTTTGAACACGGTAAATTATCTTGTAAATATATATATATATAGAGAGAGAGGTGTTATTTTTTTTTGTATTACCTCGGTTTTTCGAACATGGCTTTAGTAAAACCCTTGAGTGGAAATACTATGCTAGCTATCTTAGCTACAGTGTCAGATGGCTAATCTTGGCTTTTGGTTTCCTCAGATAGCTAGCTAGTTGATATGGCTAAGCTAGCTCCATTGCTGTTGTTGTTAGCCCAACTAAGCTACCTAGGTTTCCATGAGAATGTCAGTGCGGTTGAGTGCCAGCGCACATCAGTGATGCATAGGTTATTGCCCTTAATACTTCTGCGATACTTATTCGATTTTTACCTTTGCGGTTAAAAAAAATACATATTAACAATGGCAATTACGCAGATAGCTAGCTAGCTAACTGCAACGAATCTTTAATCTAACTCTTGAGACATGTGATGCTAGCAGCGTTAGCCGCTGACATAGCTAGCTGGTTATTTGTCGCGGGTTATTGCTTTGATCCTTGGTGTATCCTTAGGTCGGCTTTGGCTTTGTGTTCTGTTTTGACTGGTTGATTTTTTTTGTTTGGTTTTGCCCCGTTTTCGATATTTGTCTAATAATTTGTTAGCAAAGCTTTTTTTATATAACACTTAGCTAGCTCCCGTGTGTTATTGCTGGTCTTCTTTTGCGTCCCAGGAAAATAACGTTGCTGTCATTTTCTTTGCAAGAGGAGAGGGAGGGACTGGTCGCCCGAATTTGGACGCCATCCTCTTGGCGCAAAAAGGCGCACTTCTTTTGAAAGAGAGAAAAAAGACCTAACTGAAGGAACCGTATCCCAAGACACTAATGCAGATGTAAGGTATGCTTGTGAGTGTTTTTTTATTATTTATCTGGCTTTTTACGATTCCATATATTTATTTAATTACCTCTAAACCATGTAATTGCTGCGTGGTACGTAGTGTAAACAGGATTGTTTAGATTTGTTAGTCACGCCAAGGTGTTTTTTATAACTATAGCTAGTGAACGCAGAAAAGGGATTGTCTAATGTTAGCAGCCTAGCTAGGTTAGCATTGTATTGCTACTTTAATTAATTAAGTGAGCAAATGGCCAGTGCTGTTATTATTTAACAAAACCAACCACTTTACTTTGACCTCTAGGGTCACTTGCACGATGCCTGACCCGACGACCTTTGTGTCACTTAAGTGAGATGAACTGTGGTTAAGAAAATGCTTGTGGTGTCTTTTTTAAAATATCATGACTAACAGTCTATCTAACAAGGAGAGAGGGATGACAGCTGGTTTTGCTCCTTTGTTACTTAGTGTCGGTGTCCCACACCCTTACCCCCTGCCTGGGGGACAGAAGGAAGATGCGCAGTACATTTCGTTAGCTGACTAAATCATAAAGAGAAGCATTTTCCATCAATCCCACAGACTCACTGTGAACATAAAGCAAAACATAGATTAGACTTGAACTAATTTATGGTGAATTTTATTTAAGTAGTTTAGAGTGAGGCGTAGTGCTTAAATTTCACTGAAACTAGTTTGTGTCCTTTAAAGAGAGAAGTGAAAATACTGCAGGACCATGAGAAAACCTGTGCCTCAGAAAGGTAAGGTCTTTCCTGACGTTTTGCACTTTTTACCAAAGCTCTTTAGTGTGAGTAAGGCAGACTTTGCCTGGTGAACAAGGTGTTGTCCCAAACAAAAGTCAAACCATTTTTATTGTATTGTGTTTGATGCCAGAGGCTTTTTTTTATATGCCTGTTGTTTTGGTGTCTTGTCCTCTCCTTCAGTAGCTATTGAGTGGAAGGACGGACGGCGGTTCAAGCATGCCCGGAGTGGGCGTCCGTCACGCGTTCCGTCACAGTATCAAGGTACCTGTGAGTCACCATAGATTCATATTCCTTCCCATAAGGAGCACAGACAGTACACATCATGAACACCGAAGGTTACAGAATTCCTGTTTCTGAAAGTTGTGTCACGTTCGACTATAATATGCTTTTAGCACCCTTCCAATTTTCAGTTTTAAATGTTATTACCTATTTCTGGACTAGAGTATTTTCTCTACTTTCAGCTGCGAGATAAAGAGTAGAGTGTATGTATGCGTACTACTACTGTATATATGGTGAGATTGAAAGATTTTTCTTCACTGTCACCTTCCATAGGGCACTTTAGTTGGGAGAAGTATTTGAAAGAAACAGGTGCCATAGCTGCCCCTGCCCACTGTTTCAAACAGGTGAGTGTTCTTTTGTTCCTCACAAACACAGCTACCTACCCTAGTCGATTTATTGACCGTCATCCCAAAACTGGGTGATAGCAGCAGCACTGTTGCCAGGTAGGGTTGCCGTGAGGCTGAGGCAGGATTCTGAGCGTGCGCTGCTCCCCCACAGAGCACTACACCTCCAGCAAATGAGTTCAAGGCAGGGATGAAGCTGGAGGCGCAGGACCCCAGGAACACCACGTCCACCTGCATCGCCACTGTGGTGGGGCTGACCGGCTCGCGCCTACGCCTGCGCCTCGACGGCAGCGACAACAAGAACGATTTCTGGCGCTTGGTGGACTCGTCTGAGATCCAGCCCATTGGGAACTGCGAGAAGAATGGAGGCATGTTGCAGCCACCTCTGGGTAAGCATAACACACACACACACACACACACACACACATACGTGCGCATATACAGTCACAAAGAGATGCACATGCACATTACACATACACTCTCAAAGAAAACTGGCAAATACATCTAATTCATCTTCTAATTAGTTATGAGTTGTTGAGATATTCCATATATATTATATATGTAACATGTTTTAATTTGTAATATAATGTTATTTGTATTCATTGGTTTTCTACAATTTAGTACCTCAATTAAATCCATTGGCAAGTTTCAGCAGGTCAGAACTGTCTTTAGCTAGGTCTTGACCAGCCTGTGGATGTCACCACTGACAAGATTATAGAATCGGGTTCCTTTATTCTGTGGTTTCTTAATTGTAAATCAAGTTATGCAGTCATTGGAATTCATGCAATTACATAGTAATTACTGAATCTATGTTAGTAATTACCATATACCAAACATACGAAAATGTTTAGTGCATTTATATTTTGGGGCAAATCCTAAAGATGTAAATCCATGTGGAAATGATTAAGTGTTTTGCCTTGACAGTTTTTGTTTAACGGGTTTAATTTCTGAGATGGTTTCTGAATGGGAGTTTTGATCTGCAGGGTTTCGTCTGAATGCGTCGTCCTGGCCTATGTTCTTATTGAAAACACTTAATGGTGCTGAGATGGCCCCTGCACGCATCTTTCACAAGGTAACCGCAGAGATGTGCACGTGCACCCACTCACACACGAGGGACTGCAATAATTATACAACTGTGTGATATGCCAATAATTATAGGGTGTGTGCACAGACTTTTTTTTTAGTCTGGCAGTATGTGAAACGTTGCCATTTTAAACTTGAATGATGACACTAATATATGTGATGTATTCTTGTTAACGTGTGACTGAATGCTCGGTCTTAAGTCCAAGAAAAAAATGTTCCACGAGGGGGCAATAAAATAGCATATATTTCTGCCTGCCAAAATTCGCAGCTTCATTTTCTTATGGACAAACGAATAACTCTGAAGCTGGTCTGTAGCTACTGGTGCACCGATAGCAGCTTTTCACTTTTTTTTTTTTTTCTTTCTTGGGGCAATAGTGCCAGTGTGTGCATTAGAAATGCTGATTCGTTAGTGCCAGTATTGAAGAAAGGTGTTTGTGTTGGTATTAGTGTTAGTGCTTTCCTATTTATAAGAGGTTTAATTAACTGTTGATGCATTTTTGATGCTGAAACTCTGGTCAGCGCCTTCGTTTCATCCCGCAACGATTATTGTTACTTTCTCCTCAGTGGCATTTTTAATCTCGCATGTTAAAAATCTGCTCACGTCACTCTGATTCTGTTCCAGCTACACTGATTACCTATGCCATAACACATCCAGTTACATGTAAATGTCTCCACAGTCTTGTACCCCCTTACTTATCCAAACTCATACATCCTTACTGCCCTGCTTGTACTCTTGGAGCTTCTGACACTGGACTCCACAGTTCAGACTACTCCACAGTTCAGTTCAGACTGGCCTCTGCTGGTCGTAGAGCTTTCAGCGTTATGGCCTCAAAATTCTAGAACACCTTTCGTTTCTAACACGTCAGTCACTCTGTGCTTGTTCTTCTCTTTTCTCTTTTAAAGCAGAACTAAAAAATGTTCTTTTTCTCTCCATTTCCACCACCTACTTCTGATTTTTAACATTTTTATTTACATTTTTTATTTTATTTCATTGTATTTCCTTTGTTGGATGCTTGATGGTCTACGTAAAGCAACCATGGGTGTGAGAAAGGCATTATACAAATTAAATGTATCATTATTATTATTGTTATTATTCATAAAGCAAGTGGTTAATTCTGATCACATGTGGAGAAACTGAGGCAAACATGTGTCTCTTTATTAACCTGACATTTCTGTATTATGCTGATTTTCTCTCTGTCTTTCCATCTCTCTTTCCCTCTCCCTCCATCTCTGTGGTCCCTTAGCAGGAACCTCCATCGCCGGAGCAGAACTGTTTCCAGGTGGGCATGAAGCTGGAGGCGGTGGACAGGAAGAACCCGCACTTCATCTGCCCGGCCACAGTTGGGGCACTGCGAGGCGTGGAGGTGCTGGTCACCTTCGACGGCTGGAGGGGTGCTTTCGATTACTACTGCCGCTACGACTCCAGAGACATCTTCCCTGTCGGCTGGTGCGCTCTCACTGGGGACAACCTGCAGCCACCCGGCACCAAAGGTGCTTCTCTCTCTCTCTCTCTCTCTCTCTCTCTCTCTCTCTCTCTCTCTCCCACTTTCTCTTTCTCTCTCTTTTCCTCTCACATTCTTTTTTCTGTCTGTTTCTGGGCCAGTATTTGTTATCCCCTTGGACTTGGAAATGCTTTTGCTAGAATTTAGAGACAGCAACATCCTACTCATATGGGAAACTGGATCAAAGGTGTCCCATTTGCTTTTGTCCAGCAAATAGGCAGCATGTGAGCTGTTGTGCCATAATGACACATGGTTTTAATTCACCTTGGTTTAATAAGAAAATTAGCATTGCTGTATATGTGTTTTACCTAACAGAAACACCAACATGACGTAAATGTAATCGTATTGGGCAGAAATGTAATATTTTTAAATAACATTAAAAACATTCAACTGGAGATAAACACCACAAAAAATTCTGAATATCAAAGCGCATTGGAAAGAGTGGAGCAGCTGAATCCTGCGTGTCCTGTTGCCAGTGAACATAGTGGCAGAGGGCGCGTAAGGAAAGGGCACTTGCAGGCACTTGTGAGCTCTTGGCACATGCCCAGCTGGCAGGCCGCTGTGTACTGAACGCTTGATACCCAGCGGTGGGCCTCACGTTGGCGCTGCCATCCAGGGGCTTTTAGCGAGGAGAACAGAGTGGCGGGGAGAAAGAAGCCCGCTCAGGGATTCCTGTTTCATGTGGGTGTGGCCAGTGATGTCACAGCAGGGAGGAGGAGAAAAAAGGAGTGGCAGAACTTTTTGGGTGGGACTGGGAAGGAAAGGGTGAAAGAGAGGACAGTGAGTTTTCACCAAGGAGAAAGTGAGAGAAAGACGGAGAGAGAGAGAGAAACAGAGACTGCGTTACACTCATTGCATGCACTGAGAGGACTTCATACCATTGGAAAGCTGTAGATTTATTTGTGGTAAGCTGTGTACTGTTTTGTTTCATGTGCCTGCCTATGTGTGACAGTGTGTTAGTACAGATTTTATTTACACGTTTGATCTGTTTGTGTGCACATGTGAGTGTGTGTGTGTGTGGGTGGGTGTGTGTTTACCTCTGTTCCGCGTAGGCAACATATGCAAATGTGTGTCTGTGTGTGAAGGGGCCCACTGTGAGGGACAGATGGTAAGGGAGGCCTATAGACAGTTGACATGCACTGGAACTTGTGTTTAGCCAGTGGTCAGACATGCACTGGAAATTATGCTTTGTACCCACTGCTGGCACATAGCTGGCACATTGCTACCATGCTATCAGAATCTCTCAGTCCTTGAGAGCAGCTTCACACACACAGATACACACACACACACACAGGGTATCACCTTCTCCTCACTTTGGTTTTCAAGGTCTTTTGCAAAAAGATTGAAACTGAGGGCAGGAAGGAAGTGTGTGGTGCCTGTAACACCTCAGTTACACACACACACAAACCAGTCCTAAGTCAGCATCTCGCCCTTCGTGTGTGTCCTTTTCACTCTGGTTCACATGAACCTGTGCTGTGTGTGAACATCATTCTTTGTTAGCTTGGCCTGGCGTGCAAAGCTGGCTGCCTGTACAGGTGCGTATAGCTCTTGCTCTGTGTCAACAGAAAGGTGTTTGTGTTTTGCTCAGGAAGAGAGACAGCACTCTAGCAAATCAAACTTTAAATTTGTCTGTTTTGCTTTTGTGTGTTCAGTGTTCTTGGTTTTACTGCCTTTGTTATTTTGCAAAAAATGTGTTCAGTTCTGTTATGAACTCTTTACTCTTTTTCTTCAAGCTTGGTAATTTTGCTTTGAAAAAGTGCATCTTCTGTTTCTCTCTTTTTCTCTGTGTCTCTGGCTCTCTTCTTCACACATGCTTCCACACACATTCACGCTGTGCTTCAGGGGCCACCGGCAGCTGGAATGTGTAACACAACTCGTGTCTTTGTTTGGTGGCTCTAAAGCGAAATGGGGCACCATGGCTCTGAAAACAAAAGCCCTGTGATGCTGTTGTCTGCCTGGTGTTTGTTGTGGCCATGGCTGCTCTTTTCACTTATGCAGGGTTTGTTCTAAAGTGTGTCAGTATTACTTCTGCACTCAAGATACACATTAGGGATTATTTTCAATGTCAATAAAGATTCTGTACTGAACATTTAAGTCCCAACTTGTCAGTTTTAAGCACTAGTCATGTTCAAGAGGATTATATTTTATGCATTTCTTGTCCGTATAATTTTGATGTGTTCAAGGTGTGCCATATTTACCTAGTAACGAAAACATAGTTTACTTTCTACAGAAACCGCCAGTGGCAACACCCACTAAACAATAGGAAAATAGTTTTAATAGTTTTAATAGAATGTCATGCTCCTTCTTCATTTCTGCTCTGCTCTCAGTGGGGTTACTGAAACCCTTGGGTACTCTAGGTACCCTGCCAGACGGCAGTGTGGAGGGCACAGGCATGCACCCCACGCCCGGGAGGCCTCCAGCCCAGAAGGGACGGAAGCCCGGACGCAGGAAAAGTAAGTTGGCCAACCCCTGGAGCCAGAAGGGCACTGCAGCCACCATGGAGCCCCAGGCAGGGCAGCCTGGAAAGGGACTGGAAACTGTCAAAATCCCCAAGAAGAGAGGCCCCAAGCCTGGGAGCAAGGTACGACATGGGACAGGGTACATCATGGGAACCACAGAACCTTTATTTGCAAAAGCATATTTACTTTAGATTACTTCAGATGCAATGTAATATCTTCCCTTGTGAAGATATTACATTTGACATCTCAAAGTCCAGTGTATGTGTTTTGTTTGAATGACATGTAGCTGGGCTGGGCTAAACGTGCAGCGTGGCTGGAAGGAGCAATAGCTGGTCCTGGCAGACCCCGAGGACGACTGCCTGCCAACTGGGCTCAGAGCCAAACGGAACCAATCAAGATCCCGAAGAAGAGAGGCCCTAAACCTGGCAGCAAGGTCTTCCTCTTTAACCACTTTCCCTATTGCCTCACTACTATGTTTGACTCCTGCTTGTGTCTGTTATTATTTTGTTCATCTGGAAGCGGCAACAGTTGGTGAATCTGGTGTCTGTGTCTCATCCTGTAAACAGAGGAAACCACGCGTGATGCCTGACCCTGTGCCCACCTCCCCCACCAGCAGCACTCCCGAGCCAGACACCAGCTCCGTGCCACTGGACAACGCCACTATCCCCAGCGCCGCCCTGCAGGCTCCCACAGGTACTGCCATCATGCTCAGTCTACATAACGTTTCAGAGTGAAACTACGTCTCACTCTGAGAGAACAAGTAGACCTGCAATCACAATAAAATGAGAAGTTCAGTTTGATTCATCTGAGTAGACAGATTAGATTTAGGCAGCTGCCTTTTTCCAGACATTGGTGACATTCAGTTGCACAGCTGAATTAGCTGAATTACCCAGCTATGGATCAGACAGACACCAAGCTCTGGAAGAAGATGTGCATGCTTAATAATGTTCATCTCAGCATTCGATCCCCTCACTCCCGTAGTGCTTGTGCGTTCCAGTGTGTGTGTACCTGAACAAGCATGGAAAGGTGGGTCCTCACCTGGACTCACGGCGGGTGCAGACTCTGCCGGACCACTTTGGACCTGGTCGGGCCTCCTCGGTGCTGCAGCAGTGCGTGCAGGCCTGCGTGGACTCCGCCCACAACCAGAGCACTGTCTTCTCCTGCCTCAAACCAGGCCACGGCGGAGAGATCATCTCAGGTCAGCACTCGTGTTTCATACGCATGCCTACTCGCACTTCCTCTTTCTTACTCTGCTTGTTGATCGTGTTCCACACTCCCGTGATTCCCGTATATACACACGCGCGGTTATGCAGTCTTTACCCTGCCTCGGCCGCTCGACCCCTGACCTTCGCTCTTTTTGCTGTGCAGCCCACTTCGAACAGAAGCAGCACACCCTGACTCTGCCAGCGGTGAACAGCGTGACCTACGTGCTGCGCTTCCTGGAGAAGCTGTGCCACAACTTGCACTGCGACCCGCTGTTCGGCAGCCAGCCTGTGTCTCAGGGAGGCGTGCACTACGAGAGCCATACGTACGCAGGTCAGCGCACACGCGTACAAAACACAAGCACGCGCTCGTGCACACACAAGTGGCTGAGTGGCACTCAGCTACATCCAGAGCTTACACAGGAGCCTGTAAGTGTACACGTGTGTTTATGTTTGCTCCCCTGTTCTCCGTCTGTCAGAGAGGAGGAGCTTTGCAGAGTGCCCCAGTTCAGGACCAGGGAGGGGCACTAAGAGATTCATCCAGGACTCCTGCAGTAACGGCCCGCTGCCCCACAAAATGGCCAGAAGCCATCGGCTCTCCTCTGAAGGTACCATGGCATTAGCCTGGAGTAATAATGGCTTGATACGTCTGAGATATTTATGCTTGGGCACACATCTCCTAAGATGAACACTTTTCATCCCAGGATGCACTCTGCACGGTGTAATGTGTGTATATATGCGCTCAGCTTCTCGTGTTTTATCACTTCATGAATTTGTGGATGTGCTCAGCAGAGCCCTTTCTGTTGGAGAATGGAGGCACAGAGCACTTGGAGAAAACCCCCCTCTCCCCCAGTAAGAGTCTGGGTCTGCACACTCACACCCAGGGCTGCCGCTCACCTGGCCAGCTGCATCGCTTAGGCTCTGCAGGTACACACACACACACACAAGCCCTGGTCCCAGAAAGTTCTGTAGTTTTGTCTCTTTGAAATTGATCTGGGTGTGACTTATTTCACTGAATTGCATATGAAAGTGTAACACATTTGGTGTTGACATTTGGGTTTCATAATACAGTCAATACTAGGCTTGTGTGTTTGTTTGAGTAGAGTTTTGTGACTGGCTGTTGCGTGCAGGTTCAGAGCGTTTCCTGAACAGGGACAGCCCCCGGCCCAGTGGCCACGACCCAAACCTGTGGACAGTGGAGGAGGTTATGCAGTTCATCAGAGACGTGGACCCTCAGCTGGGGCCGCACGCAGACCTCTTTCGCAAGCACGTACGTTCAGGAGCAGAGACCAAACCATTACCACCACAAGATAACAGAAGAACAGTAATTTTATTAGAATTTATATATAAACAACACTCCTCTCTGTTCATAGACTTTCTAAAACTGTGTTTGAAATGGTGCCGTAAGCACTATTCACTACATGAGTAAATCGGGTTACAATAATGTGTGCCTTTATAGGAAACAGAACTTGTGATGGGGTTGTGGGGCACTTTATACACGAACCATACATGGACTTTATACACTAACCATACATGGATTTAGTCATCACCCTTCAAGAGTAGTCAATGAATGTCAACAATTCACTAGTAACCGCGGACAGCATGCCTGGGCAGAGGTAAAATGTAACTGGCTTGTACACGCTGTTTCGCAAATACAGCTAATGAAATGAATGCATTTAAAATGTTCTCACGATTGTTTGGGGGTTTTTTTGTGTGTGTGTTCCAAAGATCCACACATGTTTTGTGTTTTGAAGTGTTGCTATTCTAGATTGCTTAGCTTCCTCAAAGTCATATGTGAACCTTCGAATAACAGTGAATTATGGGTATCCTGCATTCCATAGGATATGTCATTTGAACACCACATTGTTCACCATATATACTATGTAGTATATATTGAAAGTGGCAGACTCTAAACCACTGAAGATGCTCAGTAATGCTTGGATTTAGAGAGCAGAGCAGCTGCTCCCACTGTGTGGCCTCTCAATAATTCGCATGTGGGCAGATTATGGCAGGTTTATGGGTTTCTCATGCACTGCACTGGTTTGAATGTGACGAATCCGTTGCCATTGGCCTGTTTCAGGAGATTGACGGGAAGGCTCTCCTCTTGCTGCGCAGCGACATGATGATGAAGTACATGGGCCTGAAGCTCGGCCCCGCCCTCAAGCTCACCTTCCACATCGACAGACTCAAGCAAGGTCGCTGATCCACCTTCCACATCGACAGACTCATGCAGGGTCACTGATCCTGAAAGGCAGAGCTGTTTCCCGACATCCCCTTTTAACCCCTACCAAGCACAGGGAGAGCTCATGCCTGCCGAAGTATACTGAAGCATACTGTAGCAGCGGTCCCCAGGCCTTCAGCCTGGCCATTTTTCAGTGTGAGTCACTTCTCCGTGTTCTCATCCTTTTTGGTACCCATTACACAGTGTAGCACAGACTGCTCCGGTTCCATGATAGGACCCGTTGATTCACGCACACTTCTCTCCAAGGTGTTTTATCTGGAATGTTCCGAGTGTTCTTGTCTCAACCAAGGCCTTGTGCTGCAGGATCAGAGACATATGAACTATATCCAGGCCATTCCTGGGCTTCGGTTTTAAAGACATGTTTATTTTTCCCATGCATTTTATAGCCTCAGTCAGCAAGAGCTTGGACAGGTTTTTTGTAAATTTCAGGTAAACACTAGATCTCCTTTGGGATTGGTTCCGATGTCTCCTTCAGAGACATTTTGTTGTACCTAATACTGTACTTTATACATAACACCTAACCTGCAATTATTGTCATGATAAACAGCTTGTGTTTTGTATTGTTTTAATGTTTACACTGTGTTATTTGTACTTTTTTATTTTTTTATACAATATTGTTAGAGTTCATACATTCTGAGCGTTATACTCAGTAAGGCTCAAATAAAATAAATCTTCTGTAGTCTCTTTTTCTACATTATTCTTCAGGACTTCAAGGATATAACACGAATACTACAAAAAAATGAAATGGGGAAAAGAATATTGTAGGAAACAATCATTTGCAAGGTGAACTAACTGGACAGCCGTCATTACACAGTATTTTCTCACAGTACAAAAACAAATTCTTCATTCTCTTCTGGGGCTTAATTCTGAGCAAACTTCCTACCATTTTAGTGCGCTTTGAACTAATGAATGTTAAACGTGACGTCCCCTGATTTCTTGTTTATATACATTTTAGCAATGGTAATGTGGCAGGTCATGGGTTAACTTTACCTGGGTAAGCCTGTTCAGTACTGAGCATGTGTGTTTCACCACCTGAGTATCGGGTTTAATTAAAGGGCGCTGTGTACCGCATGGTTTGAAGTTGAGGTACTTCCTGGCTTGCTGAACCAAGAACTTGGTGTGTTACAAACACTGGGTGTCACACACGCTGTAAAGGCAGAGGGTTGCCTGGACTGAGAGCGTCGGGCGATAGATGCCGTCACGGCAGTTAGTTCTAGGCGGACTCGTTACGGTTGCGTGTATGTTTTGGTTTAGCCCATGTATGCCTTGTACATTTTTTAGTTCAGTGTTATTTAGTTTGTCTTTACTTTTCAGTACGCTAAGTAGTGGGAGGTGGTGTACCCAGGGTTGGGCTTTTAATAGAGATGGCACTTATGTACTGGATCAGATATCGGTGAAGAATTTTTTAAAGAAACCAATCCGTTACCATCCGAAATCCAGGCTGAAAATAGCACAGCAGTGCTTTGCAGTAGTGCACTCTATGTAATGACAGCCAATTTAACTTGAACAGGTCTCATGATAATAGCCGGGCTAGTTTGAGCACATTAACAATTTACATTAGTGATTACATTCTAATTCAAATATCTGCATTCACACACACTGTGATAACCTAGTTTGGAGAGCAGTTATCTGGCTTTTGATAAGATTTAAACTAGACAAAATAGTGTGATCTGTGAATAATTGTGAACAATGTGATAGTGATTGTTCGTTAATCTGGTCTTTAAGAAAACAAATGTGTGTGTGTGTGTGTGTGTTGGGGGTGAGTACAGTAGAGCTGAGAAGCATGAAGGTGCTCACCATGTTGAGACACCAACTAAGGCAATGGAAGGGAAAAAAATACATACTTTAGTCTTATAAATAAAGCTTTTTCCCCTCCTAATTTTATTTAGATTTATCTTTGTCCATGCATGATATCTGAAAACACAGCATGTATAATACATCCCACACAAAACAACCCAAACAAAACAACTGATTCACAGGTCTATAGTGGTTGTTAGTGGGGGAAAAAACTACTGGATCAATATGGATATTGGGCAGCATTCAAATGCATGATCAAGTCAAAATGTATTTATATAGTGCTTTTTACAACAGCCATTGTCTCAAAGCAGCTTTACAGATGTTCAAGCCTTCAGTAAGCAAACCAACAGCAACAGTGTCAAGGAAAAACTCCCTGAGCGCAAGAGGAAGAAACCTTGAGAGGAACCAAGACTCAACAGGGGAGGGGGCTCTTCTGGCATGATATCAGTATTGGTACGGTGCAGGAAATTTCATATAATGCTATCTAACTCTTAACAAGCACCTGGTGCGTATTACATTTTATATGCAATAATAGTTTGGTCTAATGTGTGGTTGCTCCCAGTCTGTAGGTGGTAATAGGCTAAGCCCTGTTGGACTGCTGCTGTAGCAGCAGGGAAAAGCTGTGGCATCCTGCTGCGAATTACATTGATGTTTTGTTTTGTCATTACATTTTGCCTCATTCGAGTTTTGTTATTTAGTTTGTATTAATTCCTGACCAATCTGTAGTTTGCAGTGAATTGTGTACTCTGAGGCAGGTACAGGTTTAGATGCTCCTGACTGGAGTAACGAGTCATTGTATGCCTGGGTTACGTCTTCTGTGGATGGACCATATGTAATGTGGTCTGGGAAGAACATACATATTGTCTGTTTTTTGTTGGACTATATTGTGTGTTGTTTTGTTGTAGTATGCTGAGTGCTTCACGTGGTGGAGGCAAGTTTCCAAGGGGTGGTGTCTTCACTGGTTGCTGTGGTGATAATCCCCCGCTGAGAAGAAGCTGTGATTGGATGAGGTTTATTTTATCATGTACACCACTTGTACATGATTGTATGAGCCTTGAAAAGTTTACCACCTCAGGATAAGATTCAGAACCTTTTGATGTGGGTTGTCTCCTGATAGGAATGGTTTTTTTATCTTACAACTGTGGAATAACATTGTTATTAATTAATTAATTAATTTAGATTTAAACATCAACTTTTTCTAATATACGTTCATTCCTTCTTCTACAAATTCAGAAGCACACTGCTTGTACAACTGATGAAGGACCTCTGTCTGAAACATCCTGTTTCTGTGTAAACCTTGTGCACTTTGTATGTGTGTGTTTATATATGGGTGTGTGGGTATATATTATACATTGTGAACTCCTGCATCGTGCCCCCTAGTATAATGAATGTGTGGCCTTTTTGAATGTATTTTTAATTCCTTTGGTAAAATAACCAAGGTGGCATAGTCTGCTTTCCTTAATAAAATAATATATCCCTGCAGTAGAAAAGTATAGTTACTCACACAAGATGTTAATGTAAATATTTGAGAAATAAATATGACTCATAATTTAGATTTTTCCCAAAAGGCTTGATGGCAGTGTCTGTGATATTGGATAAGTTAAAATGTGACAGATCTGGATAATAAATACCCCTGTGTAACTCCTGAACAAAAACAACAAAAATCCACATTGCACAGAACATGCTAGATTAAAGATTAATACAGTCTTCATCACCAGTGACATATTCAAACATCCCACATAACAAGTGAGCAAACCAGATTGTTAGCCTACACTATCTATAACAAAGCCATAAATTTGTTAGTGAAAATTATTATTCTTGCATTAAATTTGGCCAAATAACTACTTATCTATCTGATCCTCTGACTAATGGAATAATAATAGTGACTCTTTATAAGCAGGGGTGTTTATTGCTTTTTTTCACTGTTATCCTGTTTTGTTTCAAAATGCAAGAGCCACAGTTCATCTTATCTACACAGCAAGTGTAATCAACTATAAAGCTGAAAAAATAAAAACATAAGATTGTGTGTGAATGCACTAACATTCACCCGGTTTTATTTGTACTAGCAAATTAGCACAAGGGGGCAGCAAATTCTTTGTTGTCTCTTAAGGTCTGAACCATGTCCTGGTGGTCAAAACAATCCGAGCTACATACATGTGCTTTAAAAATGTCTTGGAGTAAACAGACCCTTCTCACATCTGAATCTCTTCTATTTAGAAAACATCTTACACAGTTTTGGTGCTGGTGTTTTCTCCACATTGCCCTATGAAATACGCACAACCACACATGGCTCTATTCCGACTTTAACAAATACACACTTGTGTAAGCGTTTGCATACTGCCATTAGGGAGTTATGCTGATTCATCAAATGCTGTCCTTTGTGGACATTTCACTGCACATTTCACTGCAAGCCCTCCATGTTCGTGTATCATTCCTATCCAAATGCTTATGTTCCATCTGGAAACATTGAGCTGTTAATGACTTCCCATTTTAAATAGTTGTTTGAAATATTAACATAACATTATTGCTATCACTGTTATTAATGATAACACCTTAATACCTGTTAGCCTGAAAGCAATTTCAGATGTGATGCATTTCTAGACCACGTCGAATTTCAGAGCACAGACTTCTTCGTTTGAGCTTGATATCTGATGTTGACAAGATTGTGCACTTAGACTGCAAAGAAATCCAACATACTGTAAGTCTCACCACATCCTCACAGCAAACAGGAAGCTTGCTCAAAAAGCTCAGTTAACTGATCTTACATTCAGAGTTCATGTGTACTCTGTAGTAATTCATGAATGTCACATCATTCACTTTCATCTTTCACAGCCACATACAGTGGGAAAGCCCTCTGTCCAGAACCACAGTGTCCTTGCACTGAATGTCATATGATACAAGACCATTCCCATTATACATTTCAGCTGCGATTAGTACACTAATTACCAAATGTCAGTAAAGTCCTCGCAACTATTGGAGACGCGAAGGGGGTTGAAACCTTTACGTCCTCCAGCTGAGAGAAATACAGTGCAAGGGGAACTTTATGGAAATGCACTTTCATCACTTTATTGGAAATGTAAGAATGATTTGTTATTATGCGTCTTTAATGACACCTTCTGCACTATTTAATTTACATCTAAGGCAAGTGTTAGCTGATCATGACTGGGTGGTGGACCAGTCTCAACCCAGCAGTGACACCCGGTTGTGTGTAAAAGCCCCAGCAGCACTGCAGGTGCTGGTATACAACAGCCTCCACAGAGCCACTATAGCATGTCAGTGTTCCTGCTGTGCTGACAATGGTCCGTCACCTAAATAAACCCTGACACGCTGTGGGCCCAAGGTCATACACTGACCAGGCTTCAGTGCAGAAGGTGGTAATACTGACAAAGCAATAGATGGGCTACAGTCTGTGATTGTACAACTAAAAACCATATATGTATATAATAAAGTAGGTCATAAGCAGAGCAAGGTAGGAGTTTCTATTAAAGTGTGTAGTGCATATAGCTGTATTTAGTACACTGCACCTATGGTAAAATTGCTCCTGTAGTGTTTTAAGTAAAGCATTCATTTTAAGTGCACCACAGTATGTGTTTTGGGTCCATTTCTAACAAACTCAGAATGAGGTGTAGTTTGACCCAGCCCAACACAGGACCGTCATCTCCAGCCCAACACAGGACCGTCCTCTCCAGCCCAACACAGGACCGTCCTCTCCAGAGCACCACAGGACCGTCCTCTCCAGCCCACAGCAGGACCGTCCTCTCAAACCCATAACCCTCTGCTTGCTTTGACTGCAGGCTCACCATGCAGGAGAGCCGCAGGAGCCATTTGGACACGAGTAACAGGCTCTGCCACGGCCACAACGACAGGACTGCAGATCTCATCATCCGAGCCTCTGAGAGGTTGCTGTGGCATCGCCGAAACTGCGGCGCCTGCGTGATGTCAGCGTGATCAAGCTCTATCAAGACCACTCAATCTGGCTGACCATGGCCTGCCAAAGCAGTGTGCTTGTGGTTCTAACACAATGCTTCAGAGGCGTTCGGGTGTGAATCTTTCCACTGTCCTGCTCTCAGCACCCAACCAGCTCCTTATGTCCAGAACCCAAAAGCATCCTGTATTCATTTCTGGCCTCCAGTAGCCGTGTGTTGCACAGATTAAGCCATGAAGGATATTGGAGCCAGACCCGTGGAGACAACACACACACACACACACACACAAACCACAACAAACAACAAACACAGCCGCTCCTGTCTCAACCTGTTCTAGCTGGCCAGGCTGAGGGTTATGCTTCATACTGGAAAAATTAATCATTCATACACTGCCCTTAACATCAAAAACCCATGGCAAAAAAAGCACAAGAGAACGGAGAGGATCTCTAGTGATTCAGGGCCCCAGACTCTCTCTGTGCCATGGCTTTCTATCAACATATGCATTAAATGGACAGTATAGAAGATAATGAACCAACATTATCATACTGATTAGGAGGTTACATAATAATTGGCATTGAAAAGTTAAATGTAGGCTGAACATGATTTGCATTGATTATACAGTTGCTCCTATCACTCAGAAACAGTTTACAGAATGTACTGTAGCTGATGAAGTGAAGGTTAATCATCTGTGCTGTCTGAACATAACATTCTGTTGCTCGGTGATCCCTTCCGACCACCGAAGCGAAACTGCAGTAAAGCAAAGGAAAGCAGCAAGAGTTAATCACTTCACATCTGCTTCTCGCGTTCTTACAAAACCTTCTACAGAATTTCTTCTGATCGGGAGGATACTGTAGCTGTCATCCTTGAAATCTGACAACAGTTTTCACAGCTAAAATATAGAGCATGTCTAAACATGCGTTAACGACATGCACTTTTCCCATATGTGTCTCAGATGACCTCATCAACCTGTTATCTAACTTGTTCTGCAATGTTATATGAAGCCAATGACATTTCCCAACCAAAGGGTTAAAAAACCTAAATAAGTGAGATTAATAAAATTAGGTCTTTAGCTGTCATTGAAATGGAAAAGTCTGAAGTCACACTTCCTGAAAGTGGAAAGGATTCAAAGAAAATAAATACATTTGGTCAGTACTATAAGGAATTTATTGTTAATATAAGCTATAAATGGTTTGTTTATTCAATGATTGTAAACAATTCAGACATGTATTATGTTAGTTTATGGTGGCAAAGCATAATTGAAATTATTTGTATTTTTTTAAGATTTTCATATATGATGTAAATATTGATGGCTTTGACAATCACTGTTTGCTGTTGTGGCTTTTTACATCTTTCTACTTTCTGTTTTGTTTTTTTTACTTGACACTTTACCCAGGAAGACTCAGTATTATGTTGTACTGAAAATGGTCAGTTGTGGTCAGTCTTCCTTTACTCTCCGAGAAGAGAGTGCAGATGTGACATGAGGTTGTCCTCACTTCCTAGACACAGGAAAGTAAAACTACACTTAGCACCTGCACTGCCTGGAAGAAAAGCACTGTGAGAGGAAGTGACTGCTGCATGGTTGTAAAACTAGAGCTGATTTGATGAGGTGGTCTTTCTGGGATCCTCCGAAACTCCTGGGTAAACCCCATGGAGAAATCCCCAAACCATGACCATATAGTATTTCTTCATTTATTAAAGTCACTTGTGATTTTGCTTTTCTTTCCTTCTTTCTTACACCCTTTCTCTTTCTTTCTTTTTGGCTAATCACCATTTTCTAACCACTCTGTAACCCTGTCGTGGATTTTATCTCACATTGTAATGGATTTCAGATTGCTGATGTAGACTCAGAATGCTGAAAGCACACACAGGAAGAAGAGTGAATGTGTAGAGGCTGAGGTGGGTGGCCTAAGGGGGAAGGGAAAAAGTCACTGGTTCAGTATAAATATCTCCCATCACTCCGTGTTTAGCGTATGTCTGGTGCATGTCCGTAAAACTAAAATGAACAAATGTAACTTCGCTGCAAAAGAAAATGTCTGTGAAGAATGAATAGTGTGAACTATGAATGTTGTCCTGCATTCAGAATTGGTTCAGTAATATTACTTAAGCATTAAAAACTAAGACTAGTGCAAAGGTTTAGTAACAGTTCTTACCCATTTCCTATCTAAATGACAATTTGTGGCTTTGGTGTGTGTAGGGGGTCATCGTATATATTCAAATGAAAACACAAAAGCCGTTACACAGCCCAGCCTTCTCACACACCCCGTCTACACCACACACACACACACACACACACACACACACACAAACTTAAACTGTGACTGTTATCTGAAAGTTTCAAATTGCAGATGCAAAGATGCCAGATGAATTCCCCAGAGTGCTGAAATTGGTGATGCAGATTTGTGTTGAAAGCCCCGACCATTCAATTCACATACTGCCTGAAGGGCTTGGAATTTTGATTATTGAAAATGTAAGCTTAGCAATCATTTGTAATGTTCAAATTCACACCTTGTTTTCAAATTACTTGACAGGATAAACAACATAATAAAACTTTGTTCCATAAATAAAATAGTTTATTATTGCTTAAAATAAATACATTTTCTTCAAACAGAAGCAAGAGAGAAGTGGACCGTTTATGTCCACACTGACATGTGGAGGCCATTAGGGTCAACTCAACTCCCCATAGCCACTGAAGCAGAGCATACACTTGTCAAGACTTAAAGTAAATTACACTGCTAAAAAGACTGTACATGAACATGTGCAGCACTGCAGGACTACAGATACATCTTCAAGTCCAAACATCCTGACTCTGGGTGGAGTTTTACAGGCTCTGGGTGGAGTTTTATCAACACTGAAGAGGAGGACAGCACAAGTTTTCAGGGGCACCTGCTTGTCTGCATGTTCTCAGCACATGACTATGCTCCTGGAAGCCAATTTACCCATCATCCCACTGTCCACTATGCCCTCCCTCCCTGCTCTGAAACAAAAGAAATGACAGTGGAGCGTTATCAGCTCGTCACTGCAACGCCCCTCTAGAATCAACATGTGTCCATAAATGGAGCCTGTGCTCTGTTCCCAGGAGCAAAACCTGTAGCCTCGAAGTGCCTGTGTAGCCAGGTAAGCTCAGATTAACCTGGACTGTTTGCACCAACCCCCACCCCCACACTAAAACACTCGCACAATTTCTTGTAAGTAAAAAAACAACAACATTCATAATAGCTCACTTGAATTTGCGGCAAAGACACCCACCTAATGAATCCCGTTTGAATAACAGAACAGCGTACCACAGCACAGACGAGCAGGCAGGGCCAACTCTTAGGTTTTAAAGATTTTTAAATGAGACTAGTGTGCAAGAGAGCAGTGGGTGCTGAGGTGGAAAATACAGTAGTGACTAGCACCCTGCTTTAGCTGTACTGAACCAGTAACCAGCTAGAAGGGAGCTGATTTCACCCTTTATGACTTGCAAGTTCTTTTTATACATACATCATGTTTAAAATCTTGCCTGTTCTGAGAAAAAGAAGATACATGAGATTAATACGATAAGATCACTGTTTAAAGTCTAAACCAAAAATGATGCAAGATGGCAACCGGTGACCTAATTGTTGATTTCAGCAGCATTCTCCATTACTCCAGTAAATTCAGAGAGAAACATAAAAATGAACCCATAGTTGAAACTTGGCCCTCCTATTTATTAACACAAGACCTAAGTCACACATTTAATCCTCCTTAACCACAAAGGACAAATAAATAGAAATGGTGTGATTTAAAGGCAGCTCTATAGTCATGATGGCATAATCCACAGCAGATACTGAAAGGTGTCCAGAAGAGTTTGCTTGGTATATGTAGATCAATATGATGGATTTTCCAAGGATCCAGATAACCGGTTGCTGATCATTTACAAGCAGACCTTTCCCAATTTCCAAACCTTAATCCCAATAGCTCACCCCCTAAAAAAACAAAAAATGAAAAATCACAACTGCAACATAAAATTCCCACCCAGAGTTTCTCAATTTTGGTGTGATCTACACTTATAATCAAAAGAACATAAATAAGTTACACGTGAATGTAAAACTGTTGTAAGGACCAAGTGTGTGTTGCATTGCATCAAGCTCATAGTCTTGCAATGTTATTACATTCACATCTGGAAGGGCAGGAGATTCACGTAGTACTCCATCCCCATGCAGATATGCAGCACTGACTGGAGCGCTGTTATTCTTCAGCAGTGAAACAGAGAAACATCTGGGTTCTCTGCTCTGCATGGATGGTTTCCTCCAAGAATAAGAACAGGGCAATTATCACCTCTTTCTGCAGGTCCATCCTTCCAGGGCTTCACTGTCCGTGCCTCAGCAACTGACAGTGCTAGGGTGCTGTTTGTTGACAAAGTCCGATATAAAATCAAACTCATTCTGTCCCAGGAACAGCTCTGGGAGCTCCTGCACCCTGTCGAGTCCCAACTCCAAAACCAGTGACGTGAGAACCTCCTCGTCGATCAGGTCCGTGTCCATTCCGTTGAGGCCGAGGGCCGGACCGGCCATGTGCGGTATGTTGGCCAGCTGAGTAGGGCCCACGCGGAACTGCACGCCATTCGGCATGTGGTTGCCATTCATGGCCCCGAGCGGGTGTCCGTGGTACTGGGTGTTCAGTTTCTGCAGGTGCATGCTGGCCATGAGCTGCTGAGAAGTTAGACCTCCGCCCATGTACTGCTGCTGCTGCTGCTGCTGGTGCTGGTGCTGCTGCTGCTGTTGTTGGGCCTGCTGGTGGCCCGGGTGTTGGTGCTGATGCTGGCCCTGCTGCTGCTGCATGTGATGGTGCTGCTGGCCCTGGTTACCGTACATCATACCGGCCGCCTGCATCTGGTGGTGGCCCATGGGGCCGCCGTTCATAGGCCCGTTCATGGGGCCTACCATGTTGGGTCGCTGCCTCATGGTGGTCTCCATCGCTCCTTGGGGGCCGTAATGCATCATCTGTCCGCCCGGCATGGCCCTGACGCCAGGCTGGGCCACGTGCTGCTGCCCGTTCATGCCCAGCCGGTAGCCATGCAGGGGCCCGTTGGTCTGGCCGTGGCTCATGGGCATCATCATGTGCTCTGCCATGGCTTCTCCCTTCATTAAAAGGGAAGACAGTGTTAGTATTCAGAACTGGGAGAGTGAGGACAACAGGAATTGGTGCTACAGAAAAAGGGGAGTGGTGATGAAGCTTTAGTTCATGTTCACTGCTACCAGTGTCCATCCTCAAACAGCCATTCACTGGCCAATCCAAAGCATTCAGACTCGTTCAGAGCATGAACGTAGTAGAAACACATGCAAACACTAGATGAAACCAAAGCCATGGCGTGTCCTATTGTGTGGGTCTATTGAGTTTGAAACATAAAACAAAACAAACAAACAAAAACAAAGATGGATGGATGGATAGATAATGTCCTAATGGTCAAGTCAGTGGTTAATCAAAATCGATCTTTTTGAGCCACCTGCATGTGGCAACACAAAGACCTGCAAGATTCCTCATGTCCAGCACACACTTTTACCACAGCAGGATAACCAAGGTGTGTTACACTCCTCATCTACCAGGATAACTAAGGTGTGTTACACTACTCAAATACCTAGATACCCATGACTTGTACTTCATGGATAGCCTCTCAAAATACCAGTCAAGCAAATCCAGATCAGTCACACTTCTAAAACACAGTATATAATAATAATAATAATAATAATAATATAATAATAATAATATAATAATAATAAATCAATAGTAATAGTAACAGTGACATAATGTTTCACTTTGGCATGTTCCGATCTTAGTAGTCAAAGTGAACTAATTAATAAACCAATCAGGATCGAAGCAACAAAAGAGTATAACAGTTAAC
The DNA here is from genome assembly GCA_028565775.1 of Sternarchorhynchus goeldii. NCBI lineage: Eukaryota > Metazoa > Chordata > Actinopteri > Gymnotiformes > Apteronotidae > Sternarchorhynchus > Sternarchorhynchus goeldii. Next base: position 9,932,372 of record JAOXYF010000008.1, read on the forward strand.
AGACTTGAACTGTACCTCGGATGATACGTTTACCACAAATAAAAAAAAATCATAATATGTATCGCCATGTTAAAACTCTTAAGTCATATTATTGTTATCGGAACGTAACTGCAGCTCTGTATCGGCTAAGAAAGTCACCAGTAAAGCGAACAATGGAGCTTCCACCCCAAGTCCGAAAGCAGCTCAGCATTTAAAAATATCCTTACCCTGCGATCTGTGTTTCAAAATTCAACTACTTCGCAGAAGGACGAATCGGATTTAGTTTTGCGATGCACAACAAGCCTCGGAATGGATTACAATTTATATTCCAAGAGGTTAAGCTTCATACTCGAGTGCAGGCACTGCACAAAACGACCTCCGCATCAGATCTTGAAACGAGTGACTATTTTCTGGGTCAACTCAGGGATTATATACACATGTGAAACGCTCGGAGGCAGGCTGAGAGAAAGAGGTGGAGTCACCGTGTGCACAGTATCCTTTGTTACGATTGGCCCCGGTTAATATTATTGTGCGAAGAAGCCCCTAGTGGTTTCTATGAGACACTGGCTAATTTACTATTTACAGGCACTGGGATATTTTCCTACAGGGTTCATTTATCAATTAATCAGTTTGATTATTCTTTTATCTTTATTTATCTTTTAGAAAGTTATAGTTACTCGTGAGATCGATAAATAGGCCTATTTACACAGATAGATAGATAGATAGATAGATAGATAGATAGATAGATAGATAGATAGATAGATAGATAGATAGATAGAT
>JAOXYF010000008.1:9944387-9979739 GCA_028565775.1 Sternarchorhynchus goeldii
CACACACACACACACACACACACACACACACACACACACACACACACACACACGCACACACACACACACACGCACACACACACACACACGCATGCACACACACACACACACACGCACACACACACACACACGCGCATGCACACACACACGCACACACACACACGCATGCACACACACACGCATGCACACACACACACACGCACACACACACACACACGCATGCACACACACACACGCATGCACACACACACACACGCAAGCACGCACGCACACACACACACACGCACACACACGCACACACACACACACGCACGCACACACACACGCACGTGCACACACACACACACGCACACACACACGCATGCACACACACACACGCACACACACACGTACACACACACGCACGCACACACACACACGTGCGCACACACACACACACGCACACACACACACACACGCACACACACACGCACGCACACACACACACACACACACCACCACCATCACCTTCATCATCATCATCATCCACACTTCACCACCACTTCACCTTGGGAAAGAAAACAACGTCTCTGAGTGATTTTTTTTCTTATTGTTGCAGCCAGGACTGGACATACACACAAACACACACACACAAACACACACACACACACATGCATACATTTCCTGAAAAGCCTGCATTAATAGAGAGGTTGTGAGAGTTAGAGATTCTTTAAATAATAATGACTGAAGCACTTAAGCTCAAAGCTCCTTAGGTGCCTGTGCTAGCAGAGCGTCCGTGGTGCTCACTTACACTGCCAGTGGTGCCCGTAGTTAATATAATATTAACCATTTACTTTCTTGATTCACTTGACTGTGAATTTTACATTGAACATCTTGTCAACTCTGCACTGTTTTCTTCATTTACTTTGCACAATAACCAGGGTTAGTGAATTAAATTGGTCTGTGAAATAAATTCAGTGTGATAACTAGTACTAGTCATAAATTCAGTGTGATAACAAGTACTAGTAATAAATTCAGTGTGATAACAAGTACTAGTAATAGCCTACAGAATTCTACACTTAGAAGTGCCATACCACCTCAGAGGGAGATCTCAAATGCAACTCTTAAAAACAAATTTTAACATTTAAATGGCACTGATAAAGTGCATTAGCCCTCAAGGTTTTAGTTTACTTTACTAAGATTGTAGCCAGTAGTCTGTTCTCCCTGAAACCCCCAGCGTGCGCACACACACACTGACATACACACGCATGTGCACCGCGTGCACGTGAACACACACACTGCCACTCGCTTCCTGTTTATTCTTGAAACAACTGGAGAGAGGGTGGGGGGAGGGGGGTATTGGTTTTAACCTCACATTTCCCTCACATTTCCTTTAGCTGACATGCTACTTTCAGCTCCACCTGCACTTTCAGCTCCACCTCCACCTTTCAGTCCTCTCACTCACATGCTGTCATGTACACATACAGCCCTAAATCAAGGTCCAGATCACAACGAGCTCCATTTTAATTCAAGTAAGCTCGTCACAATTTAGATTCATCTGTTGATTTAATTTTCCACAAAGTGAGCTAACTTTTTGGGTGGTGTTTCTGGTCCTGGCTGAACTGATGGAGCTACCTCCACTCTAGTGTTTTCATTTAGTAGAGGTCCAATTTTCCCCAGGCCTGTCATTCCTTATAGTAAAAGAGTCAAGACTATAACCATGCTCACTGGCAGGGGGAGTTATTGATTTGTGTCTTCACAGAATGACTTTCCACTCTGGGATGCCCTTCCTGGTCGTTCTTTTCAAGAAGGGCAGTTGTCGTGTTGCAGTAGCGCTCTTCAGCAACCCGCCTCAAAGCAAATCTGTTTATGTGACTCTCCAGTGCTGTGTTTGTGTTTGTGACTCTCCAGTGCTGTGTTTCCAGTGCTGTGTTTCCAGTAACTGTACACTTTGAACCCTAAGCCGTTGTGCAACGGCTGACTGTAGTTCTTTCGCTCTCCTGGTTGACAGGGCGCGAGCCCACTGGGCGAGGCGTGATAGCTGAACTGAAACGGGGCCGCTGTGATTGGCCAGTAGAATGAATCCCTACTTTGTCTGTGCTGCTTATTCATGTCTGTCTGATAGGACACAAGAGAGAGGAAACTCGATTAGAGGAGAAAGAGGAGCGTGTGCACCCTGGCGTCTACATGTTTCTCTTTGTTTTCATAATCCACTTAGTTTGGGAGGAGCAGTCCTCCCACACGTGCTGTCCAGCCTGGATGTCTTGATGTAGGCGGGTAACACCTCTTTCCTGCGCTTCATCTGGTTTTCGCCCGACTGGACCTGCTGTGTTTTACGTTAATAGATCTTTGTGAAACATAATGTGTCTTCAAGCCAAGGGTATTCAGCTAGAAATGGATGCCTGATGCCCTGTTGTTTTGGAAGACCAGTTATCCTTCTTGACACATGTTGAATAGATGACTCGGTCACTCAGCTTTCTCCTGTACAACGTCGGCGAGGGTTCAGCTGTTTCTCTCCAGCGAGGCCATACAAGTGCTTATTTAGTTCCTTGTCATCTCGAAGTTGGACTTCTGCTGGCGCTCTTGGCAGTTCTGCCTATGTGTGCTCTTCTGTCCTTGCAACTGATCCAGAATGTGGTGGCATGGGTTGTCTTTAACATTCCTAAGTTCTCCTACATCACCCCACAGCTGTGTTCCCTCCACTGGCTTCCTGTAGCCTGCATGTATTAGATGCAGAGGCACAAGTACAGCTAGACTAGACCTGCCACCTCTCAACAGATGCGGAAGACAATAACCCGGACTCTTCTCAGTACTGACACTCAGGTGGGAAGGAGTGAAATTTCCCTGGCACTCAGATTAACTTCCTTGTGCTCATCAAACTCTGCCCAAAACTTAAAAAGAAATTTCAACTATCACTAATGGATGCACTTAAAAAAATGGCACTTGTGTTCTACGTTTATAATCTTCCTCTATTGGCTCTTCACTCTGGAACTAAGATAGATGGCATCCTCAGCCTCAGGACTACATGTGCAAGCACTGCAGCTAAATGATTTTCAAGCACAAAAAAGCATTTCTGTAAATCATTTCGTCTAGGAACATCTGACAAATGCTGTAAATATGAATATCTACTTTATAACATTAAATAACACTTCATCTTATTATCTTATGTCATTTTACATCTGACACCCGTTGTGCTAATCACTCATGTCTACACTAGAGTACTAGAGTACTAAAGTAACACTGAGAATGTGCTTTTTTGTACAGTATTTTATTTTTTATTTTTTTTGCAGTGACATTCTCTGCTTCCTTTAGACTGCATCATAACCTATCACAACAAGCTAGTGTGACTAATGGGTCTTTACCATTCTGAGGGATAATTATGGGGAAAAACAGAAATGTCCTAAATGGCTCTACTCTGTGCTTTGAGTCTCTATCAGGCTTTCGTTGAGATGATTGCTTAATGTTAAAAGCTCTGTTATGGCTCTTCTCTCAGAGAATAGAGACGTTCTTCTGCTTGCATGAAGATATAACAGCATGATCTGTAGTTGTATGTTCAGGACTCTCTCAAAACAACAACAACAACAACAACAACAACAACAAAATAATAATAAAGAAGTAAAACATAACAGAGGTCACTTGACTGCCCTCTTCTTAGAAACACAGGCATAAACACTGTCTTTGTTCTCTGAACTGACCGGGTGGTCATGTGACTCTAGCTCAAGAACCAAGGAGCAGCCAGTTAGTCAAACTGGCAGCATTTCTGAGCTGCTTCAGGGCCTCAGGGGTCCAGAGGCAGGTGTTGGCAAGGATACGCCAGGGTGTGGGATGCAGCCGCACGCATGCCGAGGAGGGCTGAGCTACAGTCCAGGGCAGGCTGGATAGAGGGGGCGATCAGGTGTGACATCACTCAGAGCCCTGGGGCACGGTACTTTCCCTATTGTTACACAGCACACATGCTACAATGGAGAGGAACACGGCCTTTTCACCACACAGCAAAGGTGCGTGTTACGTAACTCACACTAACAGAAAGACATAAATTCCAAGGGCTTTGATATACTGGACCAACGGAATGAGTGTCAAAGGGAAACTCGATCTGGCAATATCATTTTTTTATGCGTATGATTCATGGGACCACACTTTGTTGCCAAGTCCGTTGGCAGCAATCATGAAACAGGTGACAGTGAATATTTATGCACATTTAATTTCATCCTCTTTTAATTACAGAAGATAATCGTATTGAGCAACGGGATGGTGGGTGGAAGAAGGGGGACACGTGATATAATAACGCTGTTGTAAAGACTAACAAATCAGTACATTTGCCTTTGAACTAACGTAACACTTGTAAAAACAGATTAATCACGACAATTATATCTTGCATATGAAGAGGAGCAGTAAAACGTCCTTAAGGACCATGATGGCTATCGTTTATAGCTTGTACAACAGAAAAGAAAGGTGTGATCAATAGTTTATAGCTGTGTTTGTCATGCACACCTCGTCAGTAAGCTTGTTATAGTACTTAAAACAATAACCAATGCTCTAAGACTCCAAAGTGCTCTACAGGGTCTGGACTTCCTACTGGTCTTCAGAACTTCAGTGGTATTTTAGTGCTGTGATAGTCCTTCATGTCCAGTAGGAGATGATGGATATATGAAACATTTGCTGTGTTCTTCAGAACTCACACTCTGCCTCTCTGAGGCCCATCTTGTTTAATCGCTTCCTGTCATTGTGTGCTGGTGGAAAAGCACAGGACGCTATCCTTTCTCATTTCAAAAACAGCCTGTTTGTTTACGGCGCCGGGTGACTCTCAAGGACTGGGAGGGTTTTCTTTGCAGCTCAGGGCCTTGTTTGTGGTTCTTGTTTGCTTTAGGAGGATGTCGAGGCCTAGGTGGTGCAGGTGAGGGTAAACAAGGCACTGGCGCAGGATTACAGCCCATCCTGACCGGTTACGCTGAGGGAGAATAGTTCCATTTGGTAAAATCGGATTAAAAGAAATAGTTGCAAATAATATTGCAACCCAGTAAATTCACTCTACTGTGCTGTAGGAGAACTGTAAACACAACATCCGGAGAGAAAGAAGAGTAATTGAAAAGATGTGTGGGATTATTGATTGTTGTTATTGATTGTGAGAGCTCAGTCCAATAGAAACAGTTTGCCAGGACAGAAACAAAAGAGAGTTGTATTGGATGGAAATCTAAACCATTACAAGAGGTCACAAATGGTTTGCATAAATGCCCTGTATAGAGGAGTTCCCAGTGCAACACTTACACATAGGAAGGGTGAAGGTAACTGTTGTAACACAGCAGGGTCTTCTCAGCCTTAGTTCCAAAAATCAAATCGTATTTGTCTTAAAATGATTTGAATACGCTGTGCCTTTGGAGGTTCGAGAGATCTGGTTTCCTTTTATGCTTGTTTTATCCATAGTTTAGATGAATGAAGGCTTTCAAGTACTCTCGGTTTTTCTTGAATAAATCAATACAAATTTTGATACATTCACATAATGATATTGTCCATGAAAGCCTTAGTCACGTTCTCCAACCTCCTCATATCAAAGCAGTGAAGAAAATTGTAAACATAAATCATCACCTATCCACCAACCAGAGAGAGCAGAGAGAGGAGTGAAAGCAGGTGTGTGTGTGTGTGTGTGTGTGTGTGTGTGTGTGTGTATGTGTGTGTGAGTGTGTGTGTGTGGGGGGGGTGTCAAAGTCTGCCTCCTCATGATATCCCCTTTCTCCCCAAACAAAGGGTTTGTTCAGCTCAAGGAGGGAGTGAGATGCCTGTGTAGAAGAGCCACAGCCTGGGACAAGAGAGAGAAAGGAAGAGCCAGAGAAGAAGTGCAAATCACTGGTATTTCTGCAGCAGTACAGTTATTAGTTTGGGATTTTATTGCAATGTCTCCCATTCATCGCTTGGATCCTGACATCTAATATTTACACTACTTTGTACTTCGTTGTGTGATAAAGAGAACATACAAACGATCATTTATAAGGTGGTCAAAGCAAAAGGATGTATTCATTTATTGCTTAGGCTGGTTTTTAAAAAAAATCATGTTTGATAAAGTTTGATGTGTCCTGGAGTCACACATTCAGATCAGTGGGAAAAGGAGGTCAGAGATGAAGACTGCTGGTTAAAAATAGGAAACAGGCAAACACAAACACATTAATCAGAGTCATCCACATCGATGTCATGTCCAGCAAGTGCACACTTAAAAAAACTTCAGTTATTTGCTAAATAAAAAGGATAATTTACAATGATTAACTCAGCTGATAGAGTCATATGAAACAACGCCTGGGGAAGTCTCCTTATCATTTCTTGCACTAAGCCAAAGGGAAGTTGCACAACTCATTTTTATGCTTGTTAGAAGCAGACAGTTTGCAAGTGTGTGTATGTGTGGGGGTCACTTCAGGGGGAGTGTGTGTGTGTGTGTGCGTGTGTGGGGGGGGGGGGTCACTTCAGAGGGAGTGTGTAGTGTAATTGAGATCTAATGAGATGAGTGACACTTGCAGAGCAGTTCTAGGTAAACACAGGAAGAGCTTCACTGTGGAGGGTGGATCAGAGTGATTGTAGGGCTGGGGGCAGGGCGGCAGCAGTGTGCTGCTCCCTCTCTCCTGTTGTTTCTCCCCTCCTGTCTCTCTAATGCTATCTCTCCAATGCTATCTCTCCCATCCTGTCATTCTCATTTTGTCTCTCCTGAGCTGTGTCTCCCCTGTTGTCTCTCCTGTGCTGTTTCTTCCATACATGGATGTGCAGGACTTGAGGCAGGATGCAGGCATTGTATCTCTACCTATTGTGTCAAAGACTGTCCCAGGTGTCTGTGTCCCTGGGGACACTGCAGAGACACAAACACAAAGTCATCTCCGAGCACATTGCAGGCTACCCTCGCTCTTTACTGCCAAACAGCAAGCTGTTAAAACAGTAGCTACTAGCAGGGCATATAGAGAAATCCACTGCTATTTTCCTAAAGGTGCCCTCGCAAATTATGACATAAACACAGTCAATTAATAACACAAACGCAAGTGCACTCACCCTTGCCTACGTGTCTACATTTCAGGAAGGCTCAGACAAGATGCTGCATGGAATCGTGGAGCACACGGCTGACTGGTTCCAGGGGTCTGTACCATCAGGGTGCGTGCCCTGCACGCTCAGGGTAGTGATGGGGAAGCGGGGCTCCAGGGTGGTGGAGAGGTGGAGGCCATGACCCTGTGTGCTCAGGTGACATGAGTGTGACTACAGCAGCTAGATGCTAACTCAGCAGGGAGCTGATCTCCAGGGCACCAGTTAGAAGTGACACCTAATGACAGAACACACAAACAAAGGAAGGCACGGGAACCATTGTCCCTGGGAGGCAGAATGACATTTGATGGAGACTAGGGCATGAAATTAGCAGAGAGAGGTGTAAGGTCTAAGCAGAGCTTTTGATTCCTGGCAAAAGCCTGTCCAGCACTTCCACCCCTGAGCCTGGAGGTTTTCCCATGTCCCAGTATTGTGGGCAGAGTGCATGCAGATGCACACTTGGGGAAGCAAGTCTCAGTGTGGCTCCTCGAGCTGCTTCTAAGTAAGAGACAGCTGGCTCCCTTGCTGACTGCCTTGTCTCTCGGGGGAGCAAAGGACACCTACTAGCAGGAGATTTGGTTTGCCCTTGCATTCAGCCCTACTGCCACACTCCCTCCCGGTCTGTTAGGTCTCCCATGTTTCTCAGAATTACATGCTGTTGTGGAGCAGATGACAAGGCCTTAGACTTTGGACTATGGAATTCATGATATGATTCTACAAAGCTTGTTTTTCCAAGGCTTGAACACCAGTCTGTTACTCTGAGTGTAAATGTTGACTGATTGCAGTGTTTCTGGCATTAGGTTTGTTTGTTTAAGGGTGCTGTCTTCCAGCAATAACTGTAAATCTTGTGTTGCTGTTATTACCAAAACCATTTAGTTTCTATTCATTTTGAATGGCCTTTAACTCTGTTTTATTTTCTGCTTGCCACACCCTGCGTCCCAGACGGGGTTTTGCTGATTGGTCAAGCAAGGCTCTTGGGTCTCTTCAGTCAGAACTAGTATGGCAGAGCAAAAGCTATATAATACCAGGTGGCCAAACTGGGATATTGGAATTATTTTAAGTCTTATGTGCGTGTCTTTCACAGCTCAGGGACCAAATATAGATTACTCCTACATTACTCCAGCAAAATGATGCCATATCTATGACCTCAAATAGGCTTAATCACATCCAACCTTAAGAGGAGGGTCCAACCCTGCGTGCCTGTTTCTGAGAAAGAGGAACCATATTCTGCACTGAACACTTATTTATATCTCAATGATCTCTATGATGCTGCATAATTGCATTGTCTAAAATAAGAAAGTTTTGGAAGCAGATGTGTGTAGGATGCTGTTTGTGTCCACTTTGGTGTGGAGTAGAACTTGGAAAACAGTAAGATGGTGTACAACAACTCCAACGTCAGTTGCAACATCCTGTGATTTTGAGCACAATGGACCTAGAGGAAATGAGAAGGCTCGCTGGAGCTTTTCTATCAGTGATGTTTTATTCGGTCAATTGTTCCACTGGACCAACAGCCTGAAGACAATATAATAATACCTTACTAATCTATGCCAAGGACTAGTGCCTAAATGCCATGATGTGAAGGAAACACACCCACACACTATGTTCCTCAAATGTTTACATTTCAATTGACAGACTGTTCTGTTATGTAATTAGTTCATCTCCCAATTGATTTTATAAACCTTTTCATTTTAAACCAGTTATAGATATATTTTCCTTGTACAGTTCCCAGGTTATTAAGTTATATTTAATCTATTAAGCATGTTTAATGAAAAAGATAATGGGTACACTGCTCTGCCTGTTCCAGCTTTTGGAAGAAAAAGGTTGGTTTATAATATTTTGGAATAAAACAATTGATTTCTTTAGAATTCCATTTACACCTGGAATTGAAGCAGGCCCCTAACTGGATTCAGCACATCATCAGGTGTTCATGGCCAGGTGAAAATGCTCATAATCACATTTAAATGGAGTCAGTAACAGTTTTACCAAATTACCTCCTATGGTGTTTAAGTACGCCATGCGACTGTCGTGTAGACAAGTTCTCATACTCTCAGCCAACCACTCTTTCTCTTTTTAGCAGCTTGTGCCAACGAATAAGAAAACTGTGTTTATGTTGTGAACTGAGATGCATTTGAATATAAGCTGTAGAGGCATGAGTGGAAGCTGATCATTTCTGTTGTTTTAATTATGGCTGTTAAAAATGAACTTTTTTAAAATAGTGGATATGAAGCCAAGCCCAATCTTAAAACTGTGCTACTTTTGTATTCTACTGGCTTAATGTCAGAACTGGAAAGGAATAAATAGATGATGGTTTACAGTGTGAATTGTGCATTTCAGCATATCTAGACTATTCAAACTATTGTTTTTTGTTGTTGTTTTTTTATTGCTTCCATTTTCAACAGAAATGATTTGTCAACAGCAATCTCATCGCTCTTGCTTTATTCTGCTTGATTGACTTTATATTAGTAGTAGTAGTAATAGTGGTAGTATATCTTTCATGCCTGTTTGTCGAGGATCCTGAGGACTCTTCAAGAGTCCTCAGGATCTTGCCTATGTCATGACTTTGTGCAGGATATGTGCTGATCCTAAAAGAGCAATATTTTTCATTTTACAGGCAATCGGCTTTCTTGGGATCTGTTCCAGTTGCTTGAGAAATACTTTACTAATAAATCAAAGTGAGCCTCTCACCACTGGTATGACTTTGGTTTTTGCGGTCTATATCCTCATATCCTTATCCATATCCATATTTTGCATTCCTATCCACACCTGAAGAACACAGTACTTTCAGATCTTCTCGACTTCTTTGGCAATTTACACTGATTGTCTGGTCTGTTCTGATGGTCTAGTCCTATATTCTAATGCTCTATTGGGTGTTGATGGCTGGGTGTTTATTTGTCAGGCACTTCATTTCCAACTTCCAGTGGCTGCTTTGCAGTGTAATCTGTGGCAGCCGCTGCAGGGCATCTCACATTTGTGTGCAGGTTAATGTGGCTGATGGTTTCCTCTGCTGCACTGCACATTCTGCACTTGTTGTTGACATTCTGATGATCTTCATCAGCTTTTGGGTGGTGGATGATGTGTGCTGTGATCAGTTTATGGGCTTGATCTCTTGGTCTTGATCTCTTCTTGATCTCATCTCTAATCTGCCATTACAAAGATGTATGTGAAACAGGCACTGCTAGGCTTTTAATGGCATCAATCTTGTTCTTCAAAGTGATCTTACCCTTCAGTACCAGATGGACTTGGCAGTAGTACTCTTAGTACTGTTCTTCATCTCATCATGTTGAATTTTATTGCTTTTATCTGCACCTAGATACAAGATACTAGTTTGTTTTAATCAGTCTGCTTTGACCTTTTCTTTTATTTGCAGGTTTGGGTCACTTTCCATGAAAAATAGGAATAGGTTGGAAGTAATTGTTATAGCATGCAGTAAAATAGCAGGCATAATCCTGAATGATCTTTCTGAGGCTTACAGAGTCAGAGCCATAAAGAAGGCCCAGGCAGGGCTTGCTGACCTCAGTCACCCCTTGTTCAGTGAGTTCAGGTTGCTTCCATCTGGTAGACGTTTCTGCCAAGATGCAAAAAAAAAAAAGATTTAAAAATACATTTATCCCTGTAGTTACTGGACTTTTTAATGATATTTTTTTTTCTGTATAGATTGGTCTGTAGTTCCAGTGGTAACCATTAAAAATACCTTTGGATCTTCCAGAACTTTGTTCATTGCTGGTAAGGCCTTGATTCAATGTGCTAAAGCTCTTTATTCAGATATTTTACAACTTTTCTAGACCTTTAGGACTTCCTGTTCTGGACACTCCTTTGACTTTGGCCATGTCACTGAAGCTAAAATCACTCCATTCTTGTGGTGTTGCATTCTGGTTTGATCTCTCCTCATCCTTGATCCAAGATGCCTCACTGTTGTACTTGGTGACATCCTCCAGGATTCCATGCCAAAATGTCTCAACCATTTGCTGAGAAGGGTTTTTCTGGGACCATGTGCTGGTTGAGAATGGCCATAGAATATCTCTTTGTCTTCTCTGAATATCTCATTCTGGGTGAACATCTCATTCTTGATCTTTTTGTCTAAGCTTGCCTGAAGTCTCATTTTAATGTTCTGGTTGAGCACATACAGTAGTCAAAGATTCACTCTTTCCTGAGTAGCCTTTAAATTTGTTGATGGATCAGTCTATTTGCTTCTCTGGTCTGTAGTTCACTAAGGACCATGGATCAACACAAAAACACAGACTGAAACAACAATAAATCACAACCCTGATCATCCACAATGCTAGCGGCTTTGTGGGTGCAGTGTGTAGTATAAATGTCTGTGATGGAGGATATAACATAAATGGAGCATGGTTGGCTCCTGCTGGCCAGGTTTACACATTTCTAAACTGGTTTGGAACATCTGATGAGTGCACTGTATGCTAGGATAACAGAGATGTGGTCTGAATTGCTGAGATGATTCTGCCCAGTGCACGTCTGGATGTTTGTTTAAACAACATCCAGATGTTCAGCACTGCTAAGTTTGCCACATTTTACATTGTTTCAATCTTTTACTCCTCTGGTTGTTGACACATTTAGGTGGTTGACACATCTCTAACAGGTTGGCATGCATTTCCAATTTCGTTTGTGCCACTATTATCATCTGAATTCTGCTTCTGGCCACTGATGAGATTTGCTGGTAGCTTTACCCTCTCTTCTTCAGATAAGATATAAACGGTGTTCTGCTGTTCTTGCTGTACTGGCTCAGCTGGTTGTGTGTGCTGTCTGATGTACTTCAGAACATTTTCTCTAATTTAGTTAACTTAATATCATATAGACATTTCTTCTTTTTGTATCTGGTTTGTCTTGTCTATTGACATTTGTTCATTTTTGTACGATGTATTATATGATTTTTTCGCAAAACAAAGGTTGCATGTTTATTATTAATATGTAAGAAAATTATCTCTGAAACCCTTAATTACATAATAACACAGATTAAATAATTGAATTAATTGTGCATTATACTGATAAAAGCAGCAGTTACTTGTTAAATATGTGGTATTTGGGGATATTCTTTGTCATCTTGAGGCTTGGTCTGGGAGGGGGTTCAGCCATACGGCTGGACTCTCATGCCTCTTCTCATCCTCAACCGTGCATTGTGATGCAGCATTTATAGGGAGCAGCTGGACCGGGAGAGGAAGAGGTGCTTAAACAGGCACCTTTTGTGGATCAGCTGTGTCTGTCTTGGCTTTGTCCAGTTCTAGTCACCACCCCTCCATCCCAGACTGGTGACTGGTTTTGAGATGTTAATGCCGTGCTTATTCCACACCGCCCAGCTGAAGAGCACAGCTTTATGTGGAGGTGACGGGGGGAGGGAGGATGTAGACAGTAAGTGTTTATGGAAATGATCCAGTACATTTTTACCTTGTCTCCTCCACACACACACATACATACACACACTTACATACACACATTCACAGTGTTGTACATCATGGAAGTGCGTGTGCTTGTCAGACTCAGGAGTGACTGATTTATCCTTGTAAAATGGAGGACTCAAAAACAGGCAGCCTATATCAAACTCTGTCCAATTAATTCAACCTGGCTAAGCATTAAAGAGTAGAACTTTAAGAAAACACACACAACAGGCATTTTGGTCACAAAGCATATTGTTTGATGTACTGGATTTACTTGATTTTGTTATGTAGGAAGCAAAATCAGTGGTGTTTGACATGCTCTAGAGTCACCTTCAGCTGCATGTTTTGCTGACACTTCCCTTAGCTAGCATTGCACAGACAACTTGCCAGAGGGCAGGTAATTAGGACATTGCAGGAAAATGGTAAAACAAGGCCTGACTCTACCACAGATCCTGCACATCTTTAAAGGACATTCATTCAGAAGTTCTTCATAGATCTCTGTCTTAAGGAAAAATCACTGTGATGCTCAGAACGCACTGAATGATTACAGCCACTGTGAGTAATGCAGAGCATAAGCAAGGATAGTGCACACTGCCCTCTTCTTAGAACTGGCTGTGCTCCTACAGATCTGCTTTCTTTGTACTTCTGCCAGAATGTGGAATTCAGGGCAAAACTAAACTTCTGGGTTGGACACTTTCTGACGTTTTTGGCTGATTATATGGAGATGTTCTGGCAGCACAAAGGTGCTCACAAATATCTATTACCACACCTGCTAACTGCACAACAAAATCCCCAGCATCGAATTATCAGCTAAGGTTTTGAATTAACCCCTACTGTGTCCAGCTGGACACAAATAAGTGTGTACTGGTTTATTTTCACAGCCGGTCTTTTGCTGTGGATATGAAGCCACCCGTCACCCTCAGTGGTCCAGCTGCAGTCCGGGACTCCTCTCTGTCCGTGGTCCCCACACCAATCTGTTCGTCCGTCCTGCTGGTGACATCTGCTTCTGGGTGACTGCAGGATTAAAGTGCGACAAGAAGGCGGGTGACGTGTGGACAGCAGTGCCTCTGCCCCACACCCAGATGGTCGGGCCAGACACTCTGTGGTTCAAATGACAATCCCCCTCACACACCCACATAAGCACATACAATGGATAAGACAACAGACATTGTACACATTATTTTTTAGAACTAGTGAATACAATATTTGTTTAGAGGCTTCTTTACATGTGTCTTGTTGAAACAGCCACTGATGCAAATATAATATATTTATGGTGGTAATAATATTTCTGGTCCCTCGAGAGCTGTTGTTGATACATGCAGACAGACAGATGAAGCGATATTTCATTTTGATAAACAGAACGGTGTCTGGGGCTGCAGTCATTATGCATGTATACTGATAACTTTAAAGCAGTGTAGTAAGAGCAGTCTCAGGAGTAAAGATATGTGTGGATACATGTGTTTCAGGGAGCTGTGGGTCCTTCTCCTTGGCTGTGTTGACTCCTACCTGAGAGGACACGGTCACTTGGACTTGCACCTGGGTGACAGGTGGTGAGTCAGCAGTGTGCTCTGTACCTCATACTGTTTACAATGGAACTCTGCACGTGTGTGTGCGCATATGTATGTGTGTATGTGTGTGTGTGTGTGAGAGAGAGAGAGATAGACGCACATATGTGTGAACACAAGATAGTGTTCAGTGAAGCAAATTAAAAATTAAAATCTAGGTAGAAATGTCTTTTTTTTTAATGGTTATTAAATAATAGTTTATTTATCATGCATATGCAGTTCTAAGCATATGTGCCTTCTGGTTGTTATGCAAAACAGTTTTATGGTTTTACAATATGTATTCAGCAAGAATGAACCTCAAACATTGTCTTTTGAAAAATAAAATAAACACTTTGTTTTCCTTCAGGTTTCGCAAGTTAAAGCCGTGGAGCTGAGAGCAGACAATTACCTGCTGGTAGAAATGGAAATCAGTTGTGAAATATCCACGATTTCCTCATATGAACTGTGACCTGATGTCTGTTCATCTGGAAGAGACTGTACAGTTAATTTAAAGAATGTAAAAAGTGATTCAATAACAGAATTATTGACACTGAGCCTCTTGACCACTAGTTAGGCATCTGACTTGGAGAATGACAGAGGTATGTTCTCTCAAACTCTAGGTATCTTATGTGACCTTCATAAAACAAAGTGCAAATGTAGTCTCAAAAATTCAGAGTAGGGCCAGAACGCCAGTGACACTGCATGATCCTGCATGGAAATCCATTGGACTGAACACTCATAGAGAATTTGCGCTATTGTGCTTCGGCATACAAATGAATTTAGGCTTGTTGTTCATAGGAAAACCTATGTTTGCTCCTTCTTATAATGAATGAAGAGTTTTGTGAGGGTACATTGCACAAGCCAACACATGTTTTCATTTAACTTTAAATGAAAATTCTAGAAAGTTCTAGACCACCCTCAGACCCACAGGGATCATGAAGTGGGGTCAGAAAGAAAATGCCATGTTGTGCTAAATAGCACATAAAAAAGACAAAAATGTAGTTGCTGATCAGTTAATGTTGGCATATCATGAGATTATAAACAGAGAGATGAAGCTCTCAGCCTGATCCACTATGGGTATCTTTACCCTTCTCTCTCTCTCTCTCTCTCTCTCTCTCCCTCCCTCCCTTCCTCCCTCCCCCTCTCTGTCTCATTACCCACCACCATAATGAAATTAGGCTTATCCAGGCAGAGGGATGATGTTAGTTGCACACAGGCACACACTAGACTACACCCTCCAACTGCTATATTGTTTTTCTAGTAAATTAAGGCTTTGGCTGGCTGGGAAGAGGATGTTGTGGGTGTTTTTCGACTGCATAGTCCCTGTAACAGTGAATATGTGATTGAGATTAGGTCATGCCAGTAAAGATATTTGTGTCTGAGTAAAAATTGTCTTTTTTTTCCATCTAAGGCTACATATCAAAGACTGATGTTCTGTGGGTGAATTTCATGCCTGCCAAAAATATAGCATGGTACTGTATGGTATCTGTGTTCTTAATTTATAACCTATCAAGAGATCCATGCATTTATTTCAGTACAGTTCACTGAAATCTATCACTATAAGGCCAGTTAGCACCATTTGGGAGTCGTATTCCAACATAAGTAGCAGTGTCTATAATCTAGACTAATTATCTGCTTGCAGTTATGCAATTCCTGTGCAATGCAAACCTTCTTCAGGAGCCACCAGGCTAAGTGTGAGTCAGTGCTATAATTAGACAGGACTACGGTCAGCTGCTGCTGAATCACCAACACTGTCCCTGTCTGAAATGTTATAGAATTTATGTAACAACATCAACAAGTATTATTATTATATACTTGTTTTAATTGGCATGTTGTCTTATATCTTATTTATTCAAGTAAGAATGAACCTTTGTAAGAAAAATACTAGTAGTTATTTCTTTTTCTGAAGACATTTGAAATAACTGATGCACCTAAAATAAAACATGTAAAATTATCATTATCAGTGTCAGTTGTCCATGAAACTAAAGCGCCACCTGTTGTCTGCAGATTGATAAGCGAAATTCAAGTATGTACACTGAATGGACACACTTTATTAGAGACACCCGCCTAGCAGACCTTCTTTGGCCTTCAGAACTGCTGCAGTTCGTCGTGACATACATTCCACTAGGTATCGAAATGGGTCGTGTATACAGGATAACTTCTCACATGTGCCGCAAATTAGATTAAGTTCCGGACATGTTGTGAATAGCCCGATGTACCTTGTCCCAGAGATGCTTTAAAGATGTGGTGACTGTGAGGGCCAAGGAAGCAGGGAAAACTCGCCGTCATGTTCCTGGAACCAATCCATTACTATACAACCCTTGTAAAAGCTCCTGTAAAAAGGAGCACTGTGCTGCTGAAAGTGTCCTTCTGCCAAAGGGTAAACAGCTGCCATGAAATGATGAATTTAGTTTGCCACAATGCTTAGGTAAGCTCTCCTGCCCTAACGTCCGTCCACAGGTATCAGAGGAACCAGGGTTTGGGATGACATGTGGGAAGACAACATATCCACTATTCCCAATAAATTAATCCAACATAACCGTGTAAAAAATACACTTATTCTTCAATACAATATACTTTATTTCTTCACAAAATAATGAGAATTACAAACATGTTAAATAAATCCTTTTTTGTCAAGAGTAGGCCATATATTAAAAATTCCCACTTAGAATTTCTGGATAATGGAAAGTTCGAGAAAAACCGTTGAGAATTCCCTGGGTTATTTTTCACGGTGAATAAATAGACCGTTTCCTTTAACCGGACACACTAGACGAATTCTACGTCACTAACCGAAATGGCGTACGACGACGTCAAATGCGGGTGCTGACGCTGACGTTTAAGAAGTACGTGCTGATATGCGAACAATACGCATAGGTCTTACGCGATTATACAAGACCATCATTTTTGAGAGAGATTTCGTAGTATGAAACTGCTTTCCTCGGGTTTAGTTACACTGCACGTGTTGTTTAAATGCCCGGTCGTATCTCCTTGCTAGCTGGCTGACATGAAATACAAATGAGACTGACGTTTGTTCTGTCCAACACGAATACTTTTCCTAAATAAAAATATTCGGGCAGCGTCATACTGCTGTTGTTTGTGATATATGGCCTTCAATACTGGTAAGGCTACACACTAGCTAGCTATGTAGCTGTCTTAAGTACTTAAGTCGCTTGTATGCTGCGATGCTCTGCGCATAAAAATATGTATTTAGGTAGCTAATGAAAATTGTGGCTAGCTTGCTAATAACGCATTCATTCTTTAAAAGCGGACATGGAAGATATTTAGCTAGCTGCCCACCTAGAAAGCTCTTAAACGAGAAATCACGTTGAGTTGTAAGGTTTGCTTGATTGCGCTTTTTGTCTATATTTGTTGTGCTCACTTGCTAGCTGGCTAGTTTGTCATCTAGCTAGCGGTTGGCGTCTAATGCATTTATGTTGAGCTATTGATGCTTGAAGTTGAACCACTTTCCTATGTGAGAGCCAGCAACGTTTCCATATTTAATGTGTGAAACAAAAGTTATTATTGTTGTTGTTATTATTGCCATTATTATTGTTATTGTTGTGTCCAGGTTCTGTCCCAAAATGAAGTACATCCTGGTCACAGGTGGTGTCATATCTGGAATTGGCAAAGGTATCATTGCGAGTAGTGTGGGAACCATACTCAAATCATGTGGCCTTCACGTTACTGCAATCAAAATTGATCCTTACATTAATATTGATGCTGGCACTTTTTCTCCTTATGAACATGGTAAGTTTGTAGTCAATTTTCCTGATGTTGCTGCTGACTTTATATGTTTCTGAAGGACAACCACCCATTCTGACAAAACCTTGGGGTTGCAGGTGAGGTGTTTGTGCTGGATGATGGTGGTGAAGTTGACCTGGATTTGGGAAACTACGAACGCTTTCTGGACATCCGACTGACTAAAGACAACAACCTGACCACTGGGAAGATCTATCAGTCTGTTATAACAAAAGAGAGGAGAGGAGATTATCTTGGCAAAACTGTGCAAGGTGAGTCTCATTATTAAACAACCTCAGTTTAGGAAAGAGATTGAAACTCAGGTGCATGAACAGGATACTTGAATCGAAGAGTCTTTATTCCCTCAGAATATTTTGGAGCAGTAGATTTTCATTCCTAACATGCTTGTGAAAATGTTCTTCACTAGTAGTTAATGACTTCAGTTCTAATTCATACATTCCACTTGTCTGTTTATTGTCACCAGTTCATGGATCAATAATATGGCTTTTCATAGATGTCTTAAATTAGTTGCCCATAACATTAGCTTTCAATATCAGCTAAATGTTGCCGGTTTTCTCCTCTGTCTTTACTGATCTTTTAAAAGGGTCCAATTATGTGTAGAGTACAAGGTAGCATATTTGATCTCTGCCTTTTAACAGTAAAGTCTTTTACAGGAGTTTGTATATGAGGCTAAAATAAGCATTACTTAGTTTAAGGTGGTGATTTTTAATCTGTACTTGTTATTCCACGCATGTGCCATTATATTATACATGCATAATATAAATAAATGATCATAGTCATGTGCTTATGTGTGTGCATGTTACGGGAACAAAAGGTTCTGTAGTTTTCCAATGTGTTCAAGTACAGAATTAAAGGTAAATTAACAAATTTGACATGTTTTTTGTAAAGGTGATGGATTTGTGTTGTTTTTATAGTGGTCCCACACATCACTGATGCCATTCAAGAATGGGTAATGCGTCAAGCAAAAGTGTCAGTGGATGATGATGGCGTCGAGCCACAAGTCTGTGTCATTGAAGTAGGAATGTTTTAAAAATGTGTGATAGATGTGTGATCATTAGGTTAAACTTGTGTTCTACTATGCTTTTATCTTGAAGAGATTAATTTTCTTACATAGTTAGGAGGTACGGTTGGAGACATAGAGAGTATGCCTTTCATTGAAGCCTTCAGACAGTTTCAGTTCAAGGTGAAGCGAGAGAACTTCTGCAACATTCATGTCAGCCTTGTTCCTCAGGTAGGACAGACCAGTCACGATCTTTTGTTTATTCATACTTAGCATTTGCACTCATAGAATTTTACACATTGATATTTATAGAAGCAAAACAGCATGGTAAGGTGGCATTATCTTGTTTTGCACTGTATTCTCAGCCCAGCACTACAGGAGAGCAGAAGACTAAACCAACCCAGAACAGTGTGCGTGAGCTCAGAGGCCTGGGCCTGTCGCCAGATCTGGTCAGTCAGTTTGCTTTTCTTCTTTTGCTGTAAACCAGTGGACTAAAATGTCTTGCATATAACTGTCCACCACGAAATCAAAACACACATTTAACCAACCTGTGGGCTATTTTGTTTGGATGTGTTTTTACACTGAAGCAGAGGCTTTAGGGATTGTCTAGGCCAAACACAAATGAAACAAAACTAACTGTGATGAGGGATAGGGACATAACATGATGTAAGACAGTAAAGGTAAGGTTTTAATGGGGAGGTAGAGGAGGGACCATGGACATACCCTCTCCTCATTTGCATGTTCCTGTTAATACTTGGTTCTTTCTCATATTTATGATGATCCAGAACTTGTAAACTCTCCCTTGTAAGCATGGTTCAGATCAGGTGCATGATTTTACCAGTGAGGAATATTTTCCATTTTGTTTTAACCTTGTAGGTAATATATTTGCATCATTGTCTTCCTGAAAAGTGGTCATATTCTTTGAATCACATGCAGGTATCTTTCTCATTCCATCGTACTCTTCTCCTGTTGATTTAGATTGTCTGCCGCTGTTCAACACCTCTCGACACTGCAGTGAAAGAGAAGATCTCCATGTTTTGTCATGTGGAGCCAGAGCAGGTACCTGCATGTATTAGCACTGAACTGCAGTGGAAAAAGAACAGGCTGTTGCCCCGATCTGAACTGAAACTCTTTCAGTTGCTTTTGAAGTTGAGAGTGAGGCAGTGTCTCAGGTGTCTATACTTTTATTTCCTTTTAGGTGATCTGCATACATGATGTGTCCTCAGTCTATAGAGTGCCATTACTCTTGGAGGATCAGGGCATGGTGGAATACTTTTGTCGAAGACTGGACCTACCCATTGAGAAAAAGCCCCACAGAATGCTTACTAAGTGGAAGGAAATGTCAGACAGGTAGTGGTCTCCTTACACCTTACATTTTAAAGGCATAAAAGCAATGCTCAAAGAATGTTTCCTTCTTACTGAGTGTGACTGATATATTTTTTGACAGGACTGACAGACTTTTGGAGCATATGTCGATTGCATTAGTGGGAAAGTACACCAAGTTTTCAGACTCCTATGCCTCAGTCATTAAAGCTCTGGAACATTCTGCCCTTGCGATCAACTACAAGCTAGAGATCAAAGTAAGGAGCGCTCTTGATTGATATCTCCACCTGTTATTTGTGTTTATGCTGTTATAATTGATTGCTAATTCCTTTAGAGTTCATGTTCAGTTTTTGGTTCAACTTGGCTGCTCGGTTTGGCCCTTAGAATGCATATATATTTAATTATTTGACTCTGTCGTTGAATTACTGTTCTGTTTCGGTTCAGTTAAAACATACCTGTCTGTTTCAGTACATAGACTCTGCAGATTTGGAGCCACGTACCCAACAAGAAGAGCCAGTGAAGTACCATGAGGCCTGGCAGAAGCTCTGCAGTGCCAAGTGAGGGCGTAGGCCATTGTCTCAAAGAAACAGCTCCACCCCTGCAATGTTAGGGCCCCACATGTTTTCCCTTGTAGCACATTAAAACTCTGCATGCGACAATCTACTTGTAGTGGGATGTGCAATAGGGAATACAAAACCCTAATTTATAATAAATGTGGCATTCATGTTGTGTTTGAATTAGAGAAATTGTTTTGCAAACTTGTGTACTGTAATGTAAAAGAAATGCATTGTCATCGCAACATTTGTCATAAGCTAAATGTAACCTGAAAACATGTTGGTTTCTGACTTTCCTGTTTTGACTGTATTTTTTAGTGGTGTTTTGGTACCTGGAGGATTTGGTGTACGGGGGACTGAGGGGAAGATTCAGGCTATTAGCTGGGCGAGACGACAGAAAAAACCATTTTTAGGTAAAGAAGACTCTTTAGTGCACCAATTTATAAATACGTACAAGGCAACATACAAATTGTTCAAGTTGTTTTCTTACTCAGTAGGTTCAGTCTTTCCTTATCCTCTTTAGAAGCACTGTTGGTCAATGTTTAGTGTCCTAACCAGGATAGAGAAAAAAAACTGTTGTGGCTTGCAGGCATTTGTCTGGGCATGCAGCTTGCTGTCTGCGAGTTTGCCCGCAATGTGCTTGGATGGCAAGGTAAGCCTAAGGAGACGATATGCGTTGATATTTCCAACAAATATTCGACATCCTTTTTAAAGCTTATGTTCATGTTGTCTTATTGGACAGATGCCAACTCTACTGAATTTGATCCTGATACAAAGCACCCTGTGGTAGGTAACCTTTTGTTCTTATAAATATTTTGTGATGAAATGTTCCATTGCAGCAGTTGTATTGTGCAGACCATACTGGTTCTGAAAAGGCTGGTATTAATAATATGAATGTCGGCTGTGCATCTATAGTTATCTTTATTTCTGCTAATGTAGGTCATCGACATGCCAGAACATAATCCAGGACAAATGGGTGGCACTATGAGATTAGGGAAAAGGCGAACCATCTTCATAAGCAACTCCAGCATACTAAGTAAGTGATCATAACTGAAGGTAGCTTTTTAACACAGAAACATTAAGAACTGCACTTTATGACAGACTGGCCATTGAGACATTATTTAAAATATGTAACGATACTTAGGACTGATTCAATTTTCTTTCTGTTTTGACATTTTAGGAAAATTATACGGAGATACAGAACATGTTGATGAAAGACACAGACACCGCTTTGAGGTTAAAACAATTAAGAGGGGGAAAAAAAACCTAATATCTCTTCCATGTTTGTGTATTGTTCAGAGGTTGTTTTTTTTTAACTTGTGTATGTTCCCTTCCCCTAGGTTAATCCAGAGCTGAAGCACCACTTTGAGGAGAAGGGACTCCACTTTGTGGGCCAGGACCTGGAAGGAGAGAGGATGGAAGTTATTGAACTTGAAGGTCAGTGAAGGTGCCTTACCTCCCCTACCAGTCATGATGCAGCTTAGCTTGGCTTAAATCTTTGTTGTTGTTGTTGTTTTGTCTCTGCAGATCATGCTTATTTTGTCGGAGTACAGTACCATCCAGAGTTCACCTCACGCCCTATTAAGCCTTCACCCCCTTATTTTGGCCTGCTTCTAGCAGCTGCAGGAAAACTTCAGAGCTACCTGACCAAAGGATGCAGACTTTCACCACGGTAATGCTCACCACTCAGTGCTGAGATGTTTAATTGACTTACTGATTTATTAATAGAATAAAGTTTTCTTATAATTCTTTTAATTCCCCAAAAACCTTCTTTGTGATCACGGGTTTGCCCAGTACAGATTCTTGGCGCGTAAACATTGTTTTCAGTTTATACTGGAAGTAATAGTTTAATGAGTTTAATATGAAAGATAATGTGCTGTTGTTTAAATTATGTCTTTAGACACTTTGTGTTTATTTCTTTTCAGAGACACATACAGTGACCGCAGTGGCAGTAGTTCTCCAGACTCTGAACTGTCCGATCTCAAATTCCTGTCTGTTTCATAGAAGTGACATAGCACAAAATGGGCATGCACAATAAAAATAGAAAAAAAGTATTTATTCTTTGCAGCTGAGAACAGGTGAAAAGGAACTGTCCTCCTCTGAAAACTACATATCTAATGCACACAATCCATGCACACTGTTTGTACACATTTAGCTTCAGAAGGAATTTTGTATTAGAGCTGCCCAAACAGAATAAAACAGTTGGCTTTTAAAAGTATTTAAAATTTTAAGAGCATAACACAAAATTATATATTTTACTGTTTAACTAAAACTATATAAGTGTTTATACACAGTCCTGGAAAACACATACATATTTATATGCATATAAGTAACATTTTAGAATTAGTGGTAAGATAATGTTGGAAACAGATAGGCCTTTGTATTTCCTGTTGTGTTTTTTTAATTATTATTTATAAGAGTTTGAACATGTAAAATGTTTATTGCCATGATCAACTGGAATTGTTGAACCATAGAAAAGAGCACATCTTCACTACAGCAGAATGGACATGCGTATATATGAGGCACTGTATTTTTGTCGCTGTCTGCCATTCTGAAATGCTTTAAAAGTCTCCAGGTGCTGTGTGAAGGAAGCAGTTCTTTGAAACTTGGAAATTTCAGTGCATGCATTCTCTACGTTCATTGATAATGGACACTGTGTTAAGAGAGATCCTGACATTACACCTTACTGCGCACTTTAATGATCATTAAATTATTTATTTATTTATTGCTTTTGTGTTTTAAAATAAAACTGCAAATTATATTTATTTAAAGATTAATTACTTTGTACATATGTCAATGTAACAAAAGTTTTTAATTGTGTTTCTCACTGAGAGGCTTTTATGAAAAATTCTACTTCCGCCGCCGTCGATTTTTGATATCTTGTTGTCTTTGCTGGCTACGTAGCGAGCTAGCTAGCAAGTTAATGGCACTGCTGTAAATTGGCAGGAGCAATAACTTGGATCTTTAGCTTTGGATTTTAGATGCTAACATCGGAGATGTGGGAATAATACAACGTTTCTGTAATCAGGTACGTTTTTTGCGATCTCTCTGAAAATGTTTATAGTCATGCTGAAGACGACCTTACCGTTGTAAATTAGCCATTACAGGATAACCAAAAATAACGTTAGCTAGATGGCTACATATCTAGTTATCAATGTAGCTGACTGCAATATAGTCAACCAGCTCCAAGGTTTGTATTTATAAATATAATAGCTGTAAACACAAACATAAATATTGGCTACCTAGCCATCTACTCAACTGTAATTCTAGTGTGTGGGTTAACTAGCTAGTAGTTGGCTGATGTTGGCCTCGTAGTCAAGTCGTTAGCTAGCGGTGATGGACAATCTCAAACGCTGAATGTTGTTAGGCTTGCTAGATATATCTTTTTTAAAGTTATACCTTTTTATTGCATTAGCTATCGAGCTACTGTATTGTAACCAGTTCAAGTAAAATAAAACTTTCCAAATTATCTAGCTGTTTACTTAACAAGCATGGCCAGCGCAGAGTAGTCTGTCAGCAGCTGAGTGTAACTAGTTAGCTAGCGAGCTGTGGTTCTTCCTAATCAGTTGTTTGTTAGCTAATCAATGTCTGTGCAATTGATTTTACTTGCAATTTAAGTAATTAATATTTAGTATTTACTTGCAATTTTAGTTTTTGCCGGTGATATATAAAATATAACTTGGTTAGCTGCCTAGCTTTAAGTATTAAGCAGTTTTGCTTTCGCCTTTGGTTCTGTCAAATAAGATGGTAATTACTAGTTAGTTCGACGGTGCCTGTCAACTAAAGCTTGATTAACCGATAAGCTATTTACTTGTATAAAAGAATGCACAGCAGGACATTTTTTTTAAATTAAGTAATCCAAAGTGCTTTGCATAAATAAAATGATACTAGCATAAAGGCTATAAAATTATTATGTAACAAATGGAAGTATAAAAAGTAGCTCATTTAAAAGCGTTTAGGAGCGTTTGGAAGAGTCCTAACTGGTTTTCTGAACGTATGGATGATTATCAAAGGTGGCACAATGTTAAGTAGCACTAGTGTAAAGGAATTCAATGATCCCTGTTTCATTCTGAATTAAAATGTCCTAAATTTCTATATCATATATACTGTTTTTTAAAACCTTTTACAAGAAAAATCTGTGCTGTAATGTAGCCTAGCCTATATTAAAAAAATCTGCTTAGCTGACTGAAAAGGGAATTTCCGTGTTTTCAGTGTTTATATATTGCGTGGCTATTTCAAACGATGTGCCACCCTCTCTCTCTTGAACACTTGGAAAACTTTTAGGTTTTTAGTTCTTCACCATTTCTTCAAACGTTTTAAAGTCAGTGCTACTAAATTCGTTCACGTTGATATGTGTGGCTCAGTCTATTCTTTGGACAGGGAGCTACTGTCAAATAGTCTAATATTTTTTTTTATTTGGTCACTGAAGAAGGTTGCAAATTTCTTACTTTTTGTAACTGAGGGGATTTCAGGGGCAACCTAAAATCCTGTGGTGCACAATTTCCGCACTTTCGAGTGCATGAATCTATGGGTATAATATCAGAAAAGAATGTTTATCTACCCGTTTTTATTTGACATTTAGCCTGTGTTATACATTTAGTATAAACATATATTAGTTTTTTCATTTTATTGGATAAGGCTATTGCTTATGTTTTTTGTCTACACTCAGAACTCTGATGCCTGTTTTATTACAGTTGGAAACATAATCGCAGCCTTACAGGAGGCTCATGACTGGCATCCATTGCTTTCCATAGCATGAACCAATATCAACAACAGACTAGCCGGTCCAACCTCTACAGTGTTGTGAAAGCCGAGACCTCGTCAACACCTCCCCTAGCCACTAGTATGGCAAACAGTACTACTATCCCAGGAAAGGTCTTGGGCACACCTGGGCCTGCTGGGAGACTGAGTCCTGAAGGAGGTCAGGTAAGGCAGTCCAACTCTTAAAAACCTTTATTACATTTATGAAGACTAGACTAGAAGTTGACCTTACCACTATTATAATTTAGTGTTGGTACTGATCTGCATCAGCTCAAAAACTCATTTTCGTTCGTCTACGCTCAAAATGAACCAAAACATAGCCATTCACTGAAAACATGGTCCTTGGTGCATTGTTCTCTTCTTTGTTAATCTCCCTTAAACCCTGAAATTTTCTAAATGTGTTCAAGACAACTACAGCATGACTTTATTTTGCAGGTTCTCAGTAAAAAGAAACTGCAAGATCTCGTGCGGGAAATTGACCCCAATGAGCAGCTTGATGAGGACGTTGAAGAGGTAGTTCGTCCCTCTTTAGTATAATCGCACCTGCCCGTAGACTGTCTGTAGACTGTCCGTAGACTCCGCAGCATAGTCTTCATATTTCCAAATGGTTTGCCTATTTTATTATAGAAAATTGCATAAAACTGTTACTGGCATTATGTGGAGAAAGAATATGTTCTCTTAAAGTATCTTTAGTTCCAAGATAAATCTAACAGAATGGATCCACTTGGGTTCTTCTAATGGCAAATTAAACATTTCAATAAACAAAATTACACAAGCAATTTTATTAAAACTAAGCTGTTTGAAGACTCTACAACATGGCCAGTGATTTAGAGTACTTTTGGCATAGCAGCAAGTTATGTAAACAGAATCCAAAGTGGATCCGTTCCAAAGGTTATACTGCTCGCAATTTGTTGAAAATCAGGGTCTGTGTTTTTATTAATTCACATTGCTGCATGAGAGCTGCTAGTTGCACATTGACCTTTTTCTATGTTAATTATGCGTCTTAATATTGACTCTGCAGACGTGTTGAATCAGGTGGGGGTTTTACACAAACTTTATGTATGCATTTAACTTGAGCATGTTTTTGGAGTGATCTTGTGTACAAGTGTTGCTCCTTCACTTCAGTTGTGAAATGATCCGAGTCTGCCTGTCCCTCAGATGTTGCTGCAAGTTGCTGATGATTTCATAGAGAGTGTTGTGACTGCTGCCTGCCAGCTCGCCCGACACAGGAAGTCTAACACTCTGGAAGTTAAGGACGTCCAGCTGCACCTTGGTGAGTCACCGTGGCGCTCATGTTGGTGACTGGGAAGGTGTTTCATTTGTTAATCACTAATTACAAATCTTCAAACGTCTTCACAATTCAACAAGCTCTTGAAGTTCTCCGTATCTCTCGTACGCTTGTGCAACATGTAATCTGCAACAGTCATTGTGTGTTTCTGCTGTATGTGCTGTGGAGGTGAGGTTTAGTTGTTCTAGATGTTCTAGATGTGTTTGTTTGTGCTCTGATTCCACAGAGCGCCAGTGGAACATGTGGATCCCAGGATTTGGATCTGACGAAATCCGACCGTACAAGAAAGCATGCACCACAGAAGCACATAAACAGGTCAGCCTCATGCTAGGTTATGAATATAAGCATTTGTTGAAAAAACAAGTGGGTCATTTTTCTCACTGTCTGGTATTTCAGCGAATGGCGTTGATCCGTAAGACGACCAAAAAGTAGCGAAATGCAGCAGAAGACCAACAACTTCCTTCATTCATGACAGCGATTTGGGATTTGGCACTGGGGACAACCTATAATTTTCAAGGTTTTGCCATTCAGGAGTAGCAGGCCTCTCTATCAACCTAAAAGAGACAATAATTTCTGACAAGTGGTTCTGTTTTCCCCTGCTTTTACAGACATCAGAATTATTTGTCCAAACTGCTGTTTTAACTCTTTTGTTTGGCTGTAATTAGTATGTTTTGTGTTTAGCTTGTCTATAATAGGCTGTACTATTATAGGCCCAAATGCTAAAATAGATCATCTTAAATGTTGCATGTAATATGAAGATTGGATCAGATCACTTACTGTGGGCATTCACGTTTTTACACTATGAAAGCAGTCTGTAGAAACCGTGTCTAGCTGCATATTTATCAGTAGTCCCTTGTTTCTCTCATTCCTTTGGAAACGGCATTGTATTGTTTCTTGGGATAATTTTCAAACAGTTTTAATTTGTGAGCTTTTGGATGTAAATAGCCTATAATGGGTAAATCATACAGGGCATGTTGTACTTGCCCTTGAAGTGTAATAAAGACTCGCAGTGCCACATTTGGTCATGTATTTTGCTGATTGGGGTTGCAGATTAATAATGTTCATTATTTCACATTACAGCAATAGTTTGGTCAAATGTGTGCGCGAAGCACCAAGTCATCATTTTACCATCGTACTCCATCATCCTGTGTCTCACTGCAAACATCCAAGGCATTAATATTTGATTCAGAATGTACAATTTAATTTTGCATGCAACCAAGAAATCCAATATTGTAGTTCAGCAAAATAAATATTTAATAAGTCCTAAATTGTCATTCACAAATGTTAGGGCCTTGCTACTCAGTAGTAGAAAGTTTCAGAATAGCACATGATGTGCTTCTTTCCTCACTGTTCTGGTATGCCTACATCAAAATACACACAGTGGTTACTGATTATTACTGATGAATATCAGGTTCTAAGCAGACAAGCTAACATAAATAAACCATTCCTGAGAAGCAGGCAAACCTTCATATCAAAAGCCTTGTTGCAGTAATGTTGCATTTACTGTAGATAATGCGGAAGGTACCCAGACTAGACACATGGTGTCGGAATCATGATTTTAATGTTTTGTTGGACCCCTGTCTAGTTCTGCATGTTGTGTTGTTATATTCCCATTGTTTCTATTGGGATTGGTGTATGGTCAGTGAAGGACATCCTGTATACAGTACTGTCATTAGTACACACATCACTTTGGTCATTTCTAGCACTGTTCGTGATGTTGCTTTGTTTTTCTGCTAAAGTATCATGCTTCTTTATATGATCCTGTGCTATTGCTGATTTTTGTTTGTTTTACCTTAAATAAAAAGATTTGAACTGTGTATGAAATAAGTAAAATGAGTGGAAATATGCCTCATTCCAGAGTGCAAGATGTATAGATGTATACCTGTATAGTTTATAGTTAAAGTATGTGTGCCTAGAAAGTACCCTGTGAGTGTCCGTACAAGCTAGATGTTTCTAATAAAGATGATGGCGATTGTACAACACACACACACACACACACACAGTAGATTAATTTAAAAGCCAATATTTTAATTAAAGTACAATACATGCATTTGTTGGTTTTATGGTGTCATACTGCAGAACTTTAGTCAACATTCTACAGCTAAAGATGCATCTTTAATTACTATTGAACCTGTTGCTAGTTAACCAAACCAAATCAAGCTAATATTTCGTCAAGTGCATATCTTGTAAAAAGCCTAAATGGAAAACCTAGATCTAGACTGGACGAGGGCGCTAGCCTCACAACTGAAGTGGAATAAAGCTCGGTGCTGACAGTAGTGCATGGGTATGTTTCAGAGCAAACTTCTTTTTTCCCCTCCATCAACTTGGTCAGCTTGTTAATCCATTTAATGTACTTTTGGGGGATGGTTTATTTAGGGACTCTGATCTTAGCAAGAGCATCGTTCGGGGGGTTTCTCCGCTGCACTGCTCTGTGCCTGTTGGAGCCGATGCATTTGTGGAGCCGAGCACTTCACTCCATCCCAGCCCTCCCGTAACTGCACCTCTCCGTTCAGCAGCCCCTGGTAGATGCGTCGGGCCAGCAGCTCGAAGGTACCGCTGATATTCTGGCCCGTTTTGGCCGAGGCTTCGACGTAGGGCGTCCCTAGCTGAGCGGCCAGCTTCTCCGCCTCCGCGCGAGGGACCACGCGCTCGCCGGTCTCCTCGCGGTCGGTTTTGTGGCCCACCAGCACAAAAAGCACGGCGTGAGGCTTCACGTGTTCACACACCTCTGCGTGCCAGTCTCGCACGTGCTCGAACGAGGCACGGTTGGCCACATCGAACACCAGCAAACCTCCCACAGAGTTACGGTAGTAGGAACGGGTTACTGACCTGCAACAAACACACGGCAGACTCTAGCGTATACTAGTAGTACTGAAGATTTCTCATATAAATAGATAATCTAATATGACTTCAAACAATTTAATTTGTTAGGAGGATGTTAAAATCTACTTTATCAGTCAACCCAGGAAGCTAAAGAAAGTGCTGCCACTTGTCATTCTAACATTCGTGGAGCCAAATGAACCTGGTGCTGGCAGGACAGAACATGCTCGTTGCTGTGGCATAAGTGAACAGGCGTCCAGACTTAAGTGATGGTGCTGTGTATTGAATTGTGCCTGTAACTATATATGTAGATTAGCACATGAATACATTTGAGTACATGCAAAGATGCACTGATGATTTGTTTTGAAAGCCAATATAGTACCAACATTTCTGTGGATATTTGCATACAAGCACATACGATGAATGGATGTTTGTGTACAAGCACATATGCACATAATTTGCTTGTTTTATATTGTTTGCACATCTAAAATTACTGCCCAAATGATGTTCTATCAAATGTTGAAGTTGAATATGAAGCTGAATAACAGTGATGTTACACTGATAAGAAAAATGAAAATGGGGGTTTCCTCTTAATCATCAAAATAACTATTTCCATGCATTTACATGGGATTATGCAAATCTGGTTTGTTGTCGTGTACAGCCAGCATTCAGATAAATACTCTATGCTTTTACACTAGCAATGAACAGGCGAGCTTTTAAAATCCATACTGCTCTAGGAAATAGCTCTATTGTATCTATATTAAGAAAATAAACATCCAAAAAAGAATAAAAAAGGACAAGAGATTTTTACAATTCAGAACATAAACAGAACAAACAGGCATCTACCCACTAAGCAATCGCAGCATCAGTGGTCAGTGGTTCATACCTGAACCTTTCCTGGCCCGCCGTGTCCCAGGACTGTATCTTAACCCTCACGCCAGGCTCCACCTCCAGGAAGTGCACATAAAAGTCCACTCCAACCGTCTTGTTCATGGCCTCCAGAAACACGTCCTCTGTGTAGCGCTTCAACATGGACGACTTGCCCACGGAAGAGTCCCCCAGCATGATGATACGGAACTGGTACTGCCACAGGCTGAGGTCCATGACCAGAGCAGGGCCCGACACGGTACACGTCCACAGAAGACTCGCCGCAGCTGGGCCCGTTTCCTCGCTCCTCTCTGTACTAGACTGGGAAGAAGTGTGTCCACCAAGGTTCTGCTGTGAGCTTTTGGCCCTTACATGTCCTCAGTCGTAAAAGAAGGAGTGACAAGTCTGCAGTCCTGGTATTTAACGATGTCTCAGAGCTTCTTTGGGTTCGAGCCCTAGACTCACAAAGGCCAGCTGCACTGTTGAAGGGGTGGAACCTCCACTGCACTCATCTGCTTGTTCATCTTTGCCTGCTCATACTTGTTAGAGGGAGTGGTTTAAGCAAAAAGAGGAATTCTTTTTTATTTATTTTTTTTACACAATGCCACAGGGCAGGACTGAGCAATTTCATATCAGGACAAGCCCAGTATTTCCTGCTGAGACCAGCTCATAGCACTGTTTATAGTATCACTCTCACAGGGTAACTTCATGCCCGTAAAGAGATCAGCAGTCTGCAGTCTGTTAGTAGAGGCTGTTTACAATATTTGTGGCCTTAGGGTCAGATGTAATCTGCGTCAATATCTCTCATTTGGAGCAGTTAAGATACTTACAGAATCCCCATCGCCCTTACTTCCATTATCCAGTCAGGAGGTGGACTCCAGAGCCCTGTCCCCAAGGGGTGGGGGCGGCACAGGATGACTAGGAGGGAACTCTGCAGCTAGTCATGAATTGTTTTATTTACAGATGTCCTTGTATGTAACAAAGTCTGGAGTGTCTCACAATTGCTCTTCATCCATTGTTCCCATAATCTATAGGGACATACATGGGTGCAGGAATGGGTAATACACAGAGTGTTGGCTCCTTTCAGAGTAACATCATCCACAGCATCAGTAGAAGTGGAGATAAGCTCCAGTGAAGCAGCAAAACATTCAGTGTTTACTCAGGCCAGAGGTCGAGAGAGATTATTCATCGTGAGAACACAGGGTACTTAAAGTTTTTGTTATAAACCCAGACAGATTTACAGTAACATTCAGCATTTGTTACTTATCTAGGTATAATGTCCAAAAGAAAAATGTGATTGACCATTTTTCCTACCGTCTAGTACTTAAATAAAAGAAACTGTTCATGTAACCTCTGTGACAGCAGCAGGGAGGGAGGGGAGTGCTCATGAGGAGTGTTTGTTGTTATCTGTAATATCTAACAGAAAGAAGGCAAAAGACTAAACACACTGGTGGTAAAGACTCGATCATGCTACTCTTAATGATACCTAAAGCATGATCAGACAGCAGTACACGACACTGGAGGAGAGCACCTGTGGGCTTTACATAGGAGCTTTACATAGGAAGAGAAAGAAACAAGACACAGGTGCTCATGAAGAGGTCTAATGATGAATAAACTGATGATTTGGAGTAGGACAGGTGTGGGGTGTGTGTGTATCAGTGGGTGTGTCCCTCTGATCTCAGGATCAACCTCTTAAAATACTTAAACATGCAGTCACCATATATATATATACCTGTAATACTGTAACAAGGATAAGAGAGGTGATTCAGAAGGTCTACAAAAACCTCAGAGGAGCTCCAGCCATGCCAGTTTGAGACTGGTTACAGAAACACTGGACATCATCCTGGTGCATGTGGGCAGGTGGCAGAAGGGAAACCATTATACAACAATGTTCACCTTCACTGGTTTTCTATGTCTAAACCCACAAGGCTGATAATGTTAAAAAAAGAAAAAAGAGGATGGATGGATGGATGATACGCATGCTGGAAAATCTACAGTACAGTAGGGCTGTAATTTCAGTACATATTTTGTATAATACAAATGAACTACCAGTGATTATATTATCCAGGACTGGATCTTGGATTTGAGGTCCATTGTTGTTTTTAAATGAATTAATATTTTATATATATATATATATATATATATATAGTAGAGAACAGTAGTAGAGATTGCAAATGGTGCAGGAAAAATCGGAGAGGACTGAACCTTTCATAGCCAAACAAAGACAATATATTTTTTATCCACATGTTTATGGGTTTCATTATTGTGCTATTTTTAAAATGACCACAAGGTGGAGACAAACCTTTACTATTCACTAGTTCTAAACACGCTTGTCGAGGCATACTGCGGTAAACTTTGCAAATCAAGTCACATTTCGTTTGCAGTAGGATTCAGGAGTTGTTTTGTATGGAACAAAATGTTATGAAAACTGCTTCCTATAAAAAGCCTTATAAATTTATTTGAACATTTAAAACATAACGTGTATATTTCAGCATATGTCACGTGTACATATATAGTATGTATATATATATATAGTAGTTATCTGACTACTATAATGATTAGCCTGAATTACAAGACATTCAACCACACTCATATAATAAATACACAAAAGGTCAGTGGCCTGCCAAACAATCTCATCAATCCTTTTCCCTAACTTCATATAACAGACTAATTTCAATATGTCAGCCATTAGTCAATAACAAACAGTAGTATCTCATTCATAGTATCTCATAAATTAGCACTTGTGGTTTTGAAGGTGCTCTGATTAATTCAGCGTCTTATACATAACTGAATTAATATTTGTACAGACCCAATCAAGCATGTTCATGAAGTGACTAAAACCGACTGAAATGCATCCATGTCCAAAGTTATTTGATT
Source organism: Sternarchorhynchus goeldii (assembly GCA_028565775.1). Taxonomy (NCBI): domain Eukaryota; kingdom Metazoa; phylum Chordata; class Actinopteri; order Gymnotiformes; family Apteronotidae; genus Sternarchorhynchus; species Sternarchorhynchus goeldii. Next base: position 9,977,600 of record JAOXYF010000008.1, read on the forward strand.
GTTAAACTGGCAGTGTTTGAGGTTGCTGGGCTTCAGGTGGAACTGACGGTACATGGCACTGATTGTCTCAAAGCTGGTTTATGCTTCCGAAAAGGCGTGAGCACATTTGCAGACACATATTTGCAGAGACTTGGAGAAGGGGTTTATGGGTAAGGAGAGCTTACAGAGTCTCGCAGAGGAGCCGGTGTACACATCCCCAAAATCTGAACTACATACCACACTGTGCTTAAGACTGGGCTTGGGAAAATACCTGAAACGGGACTTAACAAAAGGCCACACGAAGTGCTATATGTGCTCACAGATTCACAGACGCAGAAGTATCATTTAACTCCTTATTCTCCATCTGTCTCTTCATAGCATTCACAGTCATCATGCCCCATGCGACTACAATGGGAGAGGCTTCGCATGACAGCAGCTCTCCACTAGGGGTCGCTGTGGTAACTCATAGGGGCTGGTGGTAGGTGTGCTGCAGCAGGGCCTCGGCAGACAGGGGTTCTGAGTAGATGGTGCCAGCTCTGCGTGGGCCAGTGCTGTTGAGGAGAGGAGTGCAGTAGCCGTTGGAGAGGCTCTGGTGAGCAGGGCAGTCATACAGTGGCGTCTCCGAGGACGTGCTGTCCCCCGGGAGCAGGTTGTCGGGGCAATGCTCGCCAAAGGGCGTGGCATATTCGGCCTCGGGGGGCAGCGGCTCGGCATACTCGGGTAGCTGGCCTGGCGTGTCGTAGTGGTTGAGGCTGAACGGGACAGTGTAGCCCTCGTCCTGCGCCGGACGGAACGTGACACCCACCTTCTGGCTGCCAGCCAAAACGTCTGGCTCGGCATAGTCTGTAAACACAACAAGGGGTCACAAAGGTAGCGCACAGGTCAGTAGTTAGGAGAGAACATATTTTAAAATTAAAATCTAAAACATGGGGAAATGGGAATTTAAAAACATTTTTATGAACAAATGTATCATAAAAAATGTATCATAAAAAGACATAAAAGTTTATTTATTGTCATGTCACTAAAGTAGAAGTAGTGTGTATCTTATGTCTCCATGTGGTCAGTAGCTGACAATTTCTCTCTAACGGATCACAGTAACATGCAATTGAGACTCTCTCTATTTTCAGCCGAAACACATTTAACACCTGACTGCAGTCATGATCCAATGTTGGCATGAATAGAGCTCAGCGTTTGATTGGTTCAGTTCCCCTGAGGGCCGGCCTCTTATTGTGACAGCTCATATCAAGACATTACAGAACCATCCGAAGCGAACGCTAAGCTGCCTACCACACTCAAAGGGCCTTAAATCCTTATGCATGTCCTGTTCTCTGTTATTCGCAGCAGGAATCCTAATAGGGTGAAGCTGCTTTAATTAGCGTGGCTCAAAGAGGGACCCCAATTGTCTTAGCAGATGACCCTCTGTCCTACTTCTGCCTGAAGGCCTCACTGAAGGGTCTCATGGCCTGAGGCGTGGAGGGGGGTGCCGAGGAGGGCCGCTCCAGCACAAGTGCCCCTCATCTGGGCACCAATTAAAGGCTCTCTTTCAGAGAGGCTCAGTCGACTAAAGAAAGACACATTTATGCTGCTGCTGAGCGACTGACAGGAAGGGAATGAACGACAGAAAGAGAGAGAGAGAGAGAGAGGAGAAGACAGAATAGAGGAATGCTGTCAGAGGAGAAGCCTTCAAATCCTCTCTTGAGTCACTCAGCTGAATCATGGAGTGGAAAGGAGGCAAAGGGAAGTGTTACACTCTCTCTCTTTGTCCTTCTCTCCATCCTGGAAGGTTACACTCCCTCTCTTTGTCCTTCTCTCCATCCTGGAAGGTTACACTCTCTCTCTTTCTCCTTCTCTCCATCCTGGAAGGTTACACTCTCTCTCTTTGTCCTTCTCTCCATCCTGGAAGGTTACACTCCCTCTCTTTGTCCTTCTCTCCATCCTGGAAGGTTACACTCTCTCTCTTTCTCCTTCTCTCCATCCTGGAAGGTTACACTCTCTCTCTTTCTCCTTCTCTCCATCCTGGAAGGTTACACTCTCTCTCTTTCTCCTTCTCTCCATCCTGGAAGGTTACACTCTCTCTCTTTCTCCTTCTCTCCATCCTGGAAGGTTACACTCTCTCTCTTTCTCCTTCTCTCCATCCTGGAAGGTTACACTCTCTCTCTTT
>JAOXYF010000008.1:9979839-10000362 GCA_028565775.1 Sternarchorhynchus goeldii
CTCTTTCTCCTTCTCTCCATCCTGGAAGGTTACACTCTCTCTCTTTCTCCTTCTCTCCATCCTGGAAGGTTACACTCCCTCTCTTTCTCCTTCTCTCCATCCTGGAAGGTTACACTCTCTCTCTTTGTCCTTCTCTCCATCCTGATGGGTTACATTCTCTCTCTTCCTACTTCTCTTTCACCAGCGACACTAGACCCTGAGCCAACTATCTCAATTAATATCTGTGTCTTTGGGAGCTCTTTATTTCTGGTAACTTTAAGAACTTTTGTATCCCACAGTACCATCTTAACAAACACTGTCTTTTGGTCTTTTCTATTACCATGAACTATACTGTCATGTCTTTATGAATGATTGACTGTTAAGTCTCCCTGGACCAATTCCAAACATTATTGAAAGTGGACAATATGTGAAAAGTCCATTGGTGTCCATGTAAAGTCAAATGCTGGTGGTACCAGATGGTGACTGAAAGACCGGATGTCCAGAGGAGACTCACGGTTGAGAGGAGGGTTCGGCAGGCTTGCATGTACAGCCATGGCCATTGGGTAAGAAACGATCTCCGAGTCTCTATAAGGTAGATGCTTCCCAAGGAATCCATGAGAGCCTGAATCACATAAGACAATAACTCTCAGCCAAGCAGTATCCTAGACACCACCACAGGAGTCCAGTAGCTTAGACCTCAAAATACCAGTTAATATACAGCAGACCCACCTGTGTCTACACTGCTCTTCTTTACATGCGCAGCTCCTTTCCTGAAATATAAATAAATAAACAATGATAATAAGAAAGTACTAAGAACAACCACAAAAACAACAATTATAGAAATTCTGGATATTGATATGTGATTTGGAAAATACCTTCTCTTCCACAGGAGCCCCACCAACAGCACTAACAGACAGCTGACACACAGAGCCACGCCCAAGATCACTCCCGCCACCAGCATCAACGGCTGGGTGGAACCTGTGAGAAAAGACCAAAAGCCCAGTTTCTTACCATCTGTAGCTTTATAACATTTTTGGTGCTTAAATGTTCTTCCTCATTATCTTGTTAACTCCTAGAGCAGTCACTGTGATTCAGCACTGTGATACAGCTGTCACTGTGATTCAGAACTGTGATACAGCTGTCACTGTGATACAGGTAGTAGCCAAAATATATGACTGGCTGTTTTTGTGTGTCAGTGCCAATGGTTTTGCGCATCCTTATATCAGAAAATATCACTACATCAACGCAGTAGAAATGCAGTTGAAATCTTATACCATTCTGTAAGTGTACAGACTCACTCGAGCTTGTAATGACCACAGGACTCTCAGTGAAAACAGGATTCGGCAGCACCGTTTCTGTGGGAAGCGGCTTCACCCAGGCGGTTCCTTGGGAGAGGACAGACCAAGCTAATAAATATGACATTCAGGAAACAAATCAGCTTCAACTGAATAGTGGGCAGCATGCCAGAATTACCAGGCCTTTATGACCTTTTGCCTAGTCTAGAATTTTCTCTCTGGTATTGTGGAACTTCTGTGGAGCAGGCAGGAGTCAGAGGAAAGGCTAGGTGTGCGTGGAGAGTCTCACCGGCACCACTGGAACGGGGCTGGAAGGAGCTTGAGGAACAGCCCATCACCTGCACCTGGGCGGAAGCACGGCCGTGCCAGCTAAGGGGCCGCAGCCGCAGGTGGCGAGCTGTAACCGGGGGAAACAGGCTGTTGAGGGCCACCGTGTGGCCATCGGAGTAGGCCTTAAACACCTGCACAGAAAGGTCAACTCAGGTCAGCAATACCCATCAGGTACGGTACGCAAAACTGGCACAGGAAACGTACTATAATGGATCAGGGTTTAAATTCTGTTGTAGAGGAAGGCGCACCTTTTTCACTTTGCTGAACACGTCTTTGTAGGCTCTCCAGGTTTTGCGGTCTTTGCTGAACATTAGGATATAAGTCTCAATGTAGGAATCTGGCAGACCCTTTGTTATTATCCCTAGAGGAGGACAGGATCATTTTATACCTTTATCTCATCCAAAAATCTAACCAGTAAACACAAAAACCCCAGACAGGAGCTGCTGACTCATCTCAGCAGTTCTCAGTTCAGCCTACAGACGGTCATAATCACAAGCGAAAGTCTCATTACTAAAGACAGGAACTCGGCGCACAGGTGAAAGGTAACAGATGGGTGTAAGGAATGGCTGACGATGCTCCTCTCCCACAGACCTGTGATGCTGCTTCGGGTCTGGAGCTCCAGCTCCAGCCACGGCTGGTCATCATGTTCGCTGGTCGTCCAGCGTACGAGCTGGCCGCTGAAGGCCCTGTCCTCTGGAGACCAGCCCAAAGCCTCCACCTCCTCCATGGTGGAAGAAGCGTTGTAGGTCACCACCGACAATGGACTGTCACAGGCTGCCAAAAAATAAGGTTTACAAGGGGGGAAAAGAACTTCTGTCACCTACTGTCAAGCAAATAAATAGTATCTTTGCTGTTGTTTGTAAGCCAGTCTATGGACAGGCAATGTGTAATTGTCCCATGGTAATGATGATACTACAGTCAAACTAAGTACCAAGCAGTAGTTGTATGTACTTATTAGTCACACTATAATTATGTGTATAGCTTCTACGGCACTGTAGATACATCTCACCAGCAAAGAACTACATTCCCCATTTCACACAAATCCAGGAACCAAAGCAAACAAAGCAATGACAGACTTAATGAAATATAGCCACTCCAGAACTGAATGAATGTTTATACAAGATAGTACTAGTAACAGCACTGATATTATATTTACAGTTTTGCTTGTGCTGAACTGTTTTCAGGCAGTACTGCTGACACATTACCTTTGCTGAAGACTAGCCTCTTATCAGACAACGAACCTCTGCAGGCAGAAAAAAGGAATTCAGATTCAGTCAAACAGTCGTTTCTGTTGCATTAACTAACCCAAATGGCAGAGATGTGAAATGAGCAGTAATAGATTTTGTCACAGGGGAGCCAGCGTCTGGGCTCTGAGCAGACAGGGCAGGACACTCACGTTCTGGACAGAACGTCATTGGCGAAGCTCGACTCGTACAGTGTGATGCCCCTCTGCTGGGCCACGGTGAACGTGCCTCCCTGGCTGTCTGATATGACCCCTGCGTGAATGGCAGCTTTGCACAGCACTGAGGTCTACAAAAGCACATGCTGCAGACATTACATTACATGCAGTCTGATTACTAACGTCCATTAATACACACCATCATAACATACAAAGGCTTGTCCTTAGTGGTTCTATAATTGTAATGCCATAAAGTCACAATTAGTTCCATAACAGCACTCTACACAATACAGGTAATGAAGCCTTAGAAATGACTCACATCTCGGTAGCCTTGTTCATGCTGACCCCACACTTCCCCTGCGACCTCCCTGCATCCCCCGGGACAGAACACACTGGGACACAGGCCAAAAGGTCACATACCACTAGGACAATCGATTCAAACAATGAAAATTCTGCATCTGTCTTATCAAACAGGTTTTCTACCGTCCAAATAAGAGAGGTCCATGTGAAAGACGTGGTTTGTGTAAAGAAGGGAACGCGTGAAGTGCGCGTTATTGATGCTGTTTGTGGAAAGGCCGGATGCTGTTTTGTATAAGAGGCCAGAGGTGGGTGTGCTGTGGTCTCTCGGCTTCCTGAGGACCAGCTTCCTACCTGATCTGCTGGGAGGTGGAGTGGGTTCCCCGGTGAAGACACGAGATGAGGTCTGGGGAAGGACAACAAGGAGCCATCAGCTGTACAGTCACAGAAGAGAGGCGATGGAGCGTCAGCGTCTCCCACACGCTCGCTTTGATGGAGTCAGAATGCGTACTGCCCACACAGCACTCCAGGGCCCAGGGCTGACCACAGTGTAGACGTGTGATCTCCGGGCGGAGGCCCCAAGGGACTGGAGCAAGGCCCCTGCCTCTCATCACATGACGCCATAGAAAGGATCTGTGTGGGTTACGGCTGTGGCTCCAGACAGCTCACACGAGTAAATAAATAACAGGAAACTGTGTGCTCACGTCACGGAAGAGTGGAGTAGCCCTTGAACATTCCTTAGTGTTTAAACCTCTCCGGCTCTGTCGCAGAAGTGCTTCCACACTACGGTAAGTATGATTGTTTTTCTAATAAAGGAACTTTGATGGATACTATCATCTCAGTAGAAGAGAAGCAATCAAAAACTAGACCTACATGTTAAACTAAGCTGGTTAAAACTGACATGCTGCAGCTGTGTGTAGAGGAAGGGCCTCCGGTCCCTCCTCCTCTGTATGTGGCTGGTCTCCAGGGCCTCTCTCTCTCTCTCTGTTCAGCACTGGATAGGCAGCAGGCTGGCCGTGTACTGAGCAAACACTCTTCAGCTCAGTGAACCAGGCCAGGTGCATTCCAACGCACTGCCCTCACTCACACGTACAAGCACTTGCATATCGCTGCTTACCGTTGTGCTCACACGGTGTTTGTCTCCTGAGTGCCAGGTATTCAGCACCTTCATAACACAGCAGGCACACCTATCCGGTGGGTTAGTGTTCTTTTGTAAACCCAGTCGCAAAAACAAGCCCCTTTTATAACAACATGGCAAGGGAGTGGACACCTCAGCAGAAGCATCACCTCGTTCTAGATGGGTCTGTTATTATGACACATCCTGTGGTCAGTTATTTAAGGATCCACACTGACTGATCGGGCATCTCTCTGCTGTGCTGGTCTTTTTACTGTAGAGCTCTCAGATGCCATATTTGTACCTTATTTATTAATGCTGAGTGTTAGTGAGGATGATGTAAACCTTTTAGTTTGGATGTTCACAGTACACCTGACTAAAACTTTCACTGCAATTTCTACAGACCAGGGTTACACACTGTTAAAACTAAATGTGGGCAGGGAGGTGAGGGCACTCTGCTGAAGCTTGGCTTAAAAAAAGACAGATGAAAGATTAGTTGGCAAGTGAAGACAACAAGTGAAGACAACAAGTGAAGACAACAAAAATCCATCGTGCAGGAAGATCTTCTTCTCTTTCTACCATCTCCACTTATGCAAAAGGCAAGCAGGAACATTATTCTCTGCATTTTCTGTTCCAAGGTCTCAGGTGCAGGGCATGACTCAACGTGAGCTTCCCCTGGTGCACTGGTGCATTCCACAGTCATGGACATCGCCTTCTGCATGGATGCATGCAAGCTGGCTCGAACCCAGTCGTGCAGGTTTAAGGGGATCTGAAGCAGGGTGCAGTCTGAAGAAGCCTGGTACCTGGATGTTGGTTGGTTGAGTAAGACAGCAGGAACCCTCGTCCAGAGCAGTGCATGCCAGATACAAAACGCACAGTCACTTCATTGCTGCTAATGGACACATTTCTGTCTGAGGCAGCCAGCTTGCCACATATAGGACCTATACCACACACACACACACACACACACACACACACACACACACACACACACACATGGAGAAAGCATGCAAAAGTCAAGATGGTCATTTGTGCATAAAATGTGATTTCACGGTGAAATTTTCACATGCACTGGTATGTTTACCTACACATACAGTACATCACCTGTGTTCAAAGCACATGCGTGTCTCTACAAGAGTGGTGCAGAATAGCTGAGAGAAACACACAAGCCTCAGCAGAACAGCCTCAGGGCTTTAACAGACTCACGCAATCCCATACTTTCATGCTGCCAAAAAAGGCACACACTACTACCACACACACACACACACACACACACACACACACACACACTCATCTGAGAGACCAGGCACCCTAGAGAGATCCAAGTCCTCCCTCCACTTCCCATCAGCCTGCACTCAGCGTGTGTGTGTTAAGTGTGTGTATGTATGTGTATGTGTGTGCATAGAGGCTGGTCTGTAAGTGTTTCACTGCCTCTGAAGGGAAGAATGCAGCAAGGGCCACGTGGATCCTCTGCTTGGCTTTGTGCTACAGAGCAGCGTGAGATAGGCCCTCTGGAATTTGCTCATAACAACGACATAATAAGCATCAGAGGCATAGAGTAATAACACTACTGTGGTAGTGTGTGTGTGTGTGGGGGGGGGTGCGTTGGAGGAGAAGACGAGAACCTGATGTAGCTGGGTGCGTCGGGAATGACAGGGTCTCCAGCTTTGTCACAGTGTGGTCGTGAATGACATGGGTTTGGATATCGTTAGATTATGAGTAATGAGAGATGAAGCATTCACGTGTTGTCAGCGCAAGAACAGTTCATGACACTTTCATACAGATTGAGCAGAAAAAAACAGGGGACTTAAAGTCAAGAAAATAATTCAGGAGGGTTTGTGAACAGCTGAATTATCTATGTTGGCACATACCCACACAGATATAAACTGCTAAAATAGTCAGCTTACTTTATATTGAAATATCACATACAGTCGACACATAATTCACAACATATCAGCTCCTGCAGCTGAATCATTGAGTCTCCTCTCTGTGTCTGGCAGTATGAGATCAACATTTTACCCAGCTTCGCGTCTCCGTGCTTGTCTAAGACGGTGAGTGAGCCTGCTCTGCAGTCCTGGCTCCACTCGAGGTCGAAGTCCCCGAAGGTGAGGAGCAGTGTGAAGCCCTGTGGAACCCTCAGGCTCCACTCGCACTGCGTGTGGTTGGGATAGGTGCCTGGGTAGTTGAGTGAGGCCACAGTGCCACTTGTAGGGCTCAGCACAGTGTGGCCACAGCCATCCCCTGCAACACAACATCCGACACACATGTTTACACCTGATCGATCTCATAACTTTGTTTTAGATTTTAGAATATTGATACTGAAAGAAAAAAAAAAACACCCATCAAGATTTCTCCTTTTTCCAAACATTTTAATCTAATATGTACTTTTTATAACCAATATAAATTACAATTCAAGGAATTTCTAAATATCCTTGTTCCACACAGGATTAAGTCTTAAGGATTAAGTCTGGCCACTTCCACCAGAACGCTTCTTCCATGTATCACACATCACATCACAAATCACACACAAGACAGGGAGCGCTGATGGCGAGCGACGTCCTCGGTGGGCAGCGCAGCGTGTATCTGGCCATCCGGAGAAGTGGTTAACGCAGTGGGCTACTGGAGCAGAGGATGCAGGGGGTGAAGCCCAGGCGGAGGGGGAGCCTGCCAAGCCCGCTGCTGTTAGACACCCTCCAGGGAGTTTTTAAAATTTCACTTCAATTAAAGCTGCAATTACTGAGAGGACTTGTTAATGACAGGCCTTGGATGAGGGGGCGTGAAGTGGAGCTGGAGGAAGCAGGTCCAGCCAGGCTTATTAGCAAGACTCCGTGACTCCACAACAACGGTTCTAGCAGATATTGTCGAGGTACTGCAATACTCAATGTCTGCTGAATTTCTATGAGGAATCACTGCTCCTAATGCAGCATGTATGCTGAGGTTTCTGACCCAGGGCCGCTCTGGCCGAGGCGTTATTATAATATTCTTTTTTTCTATTATAATCAGCCTACACTGGCATTCCCATGTGGGATAATGACTATGCATGTTAGGCTTGTGGGGTCCGTTCCTTTCTATGTTTGATCTGTTCCGTGGCTGGACCTAGAAAACCTTTGTTGCTAAGTCTTCATCATTGCACAGGAAAACAAATATGCAGACTGTGGTCAGACTGTTAATGACCCTCGTTTGATGAAACTCAGCTGCCTTTGTCAGAGTGACTCACCATGGCCGAAGGGCTGAATGTAGGATTTGGCTAAGACTCTCACACAGTGGGCTTGAATACATTATCAAGAATGAGCACCCCTCCCCCATCCCCACCTGCTGAGGGTCCATGGTAGGGCCAGGGTCAGCCTGGAGTGGACGTTATGTGTGTGAGACTCCTCCTCACTCGCCCAGCTTCACCCACCCCTCTGCCCCCACTGGCCCCAAACACCTCCCCTGAGACTCCCTGGAAATACCAGAGCCATGGCTTGTTGCTATGGGTGACCGAGTGGCTATCTGTGTCACTATTCATAGTGGAAGACAAAGCAAGAGGATATTTTTGTGGTTGGAGATTATTTCTGAGGTGGACTGTTTTCTTCTCGAGCGTTACTCTACATCCTACCCTCCCTGACCTGTGTCCAGCCATGAGCCAGTCTCATTATGTAGCCCTGCTACTCCAGCTTTGCCCCAGACACCAGGAACAACCAGGACTTGAACTTCCTGCCATAATCACTTTGAGGACCCCAGTCATGCAGAAAGACATTTGGGATCTTTCTTAAAGAGAAGCCTATATTACCACTAACCATCATAAGACACCATCTGTGATTGCTTTTATGTTTGTACATTATTAAATGACTCAAGCAAAAGGCTTTGTAGTTAATAAGTATTGTCATAGCAGTGTCAACAACATTGCATAGTCCAAATTATGGATGAATGTGGGCAGCCAAGTTCTTATGAAAGTTTACAAAGGTTTAAAACGTGGGTCCTGAGGTGCAGTATGAGTGAAGCACAGAATAAATTAAATCTCATGCTGTAAAAGCCATTGCTTGCTGACAGTGTGAAATTCCTTCCATTCAAGAGAGGAGACTACATATTTCAACTGGTCATTATTCACACAGCATCAGGCAGTATGTAATTTTATTTTCACCTCAGGTTTTGGTGGGCACGTCTGTGCAGGCTGGAACTACTACTGGACAGGAGGTGCAGCTGTTTAGGCCGTTACCTTAGTACCACTATGCCAATCATATAGGAACTGCAAATTTACCTAGAGCCGTTTATCTCAGTGCTTTGTCTTGCCTAATTCCCAAGACTCTTCTGTGTCTCTTTGGAATGGGAAACCAAATGATTCATGTAAAGAAATGAGTCCAGCATCAGTCACCTTCCTCTGGGATACTGCTGAAATCCTGAGGTTCGCTCACACTGTAGACATGGGGACTCAGTGTATATATATAAATATGTGTGTGTTTATATGTGTGTGGTTAGCCTGTGTTGGCTCCTTGCTGTGTGTGGATGTGGTCACTGTGATTCACACTGACCCCACAGATATTGAGAAATACTGTGTCAACAAGCAAAGCATTCAATCGTGTGTATGTGTGTGTGTGTAAGGATGATGAGACCCTGTGTCTCAGTCAGTCCATCCTGATGTGTCTGTGATCAACATCTGTGTTTCTTACCTTTTACTAGCAGAATTTCCCACTGTGCTATCAGAAAATGGTCATAACTGTAACCCAGTAAAGTATCAGATCCACTTAGGTATCACTTAAATTGCATAAAAGCACATAAAATAAGTTGACTGTCAATACTTAATTAGTATATAAAAATAAATTGTCCTTTGGACACAAACTATCCTTTTGAAACAGAAAATTGCGTTTGATTTTCAATAACAAACTTTAAATATGAATAGTTAAATTGCGTTACTCAGTGACAAACAAGAAAAAAAATCTTATTAAAGTTTTACTATGTGCTACATATTACAGAACTCTATGAACTGCGTCATTAATGTATTAACGACAAATTCTTACATACAAGATTAACCTTACCTTTCTGACCACAGATCACCAAAGTCTCAATGCTGAAAATAAACCAAACTCGAAAAAACAAATCGATAGCATCTTTAACACCTTGTAGCATCGTGTCCTAAAAAAGTCCAACTTTACTCGTAAGCACTCAGAAAAAACTTTCAAAAGTTTTGAAATCCATCGATAAAAACACTGTAAATAAACCTAAGCAACCAACTATCCACTGTTTCACAATTCTCATCTACACTAAACTGTAAAGGAGCGCATACCGGTTAGGGCATGGGCTAATCTAGCCCCCTGTATTCCCATTGGCTTTAGAAAGTGCCAATTAAACATCTTGGACTACTGTACTTCTCCAAATAAGGGTTTGCGTATTTGAACACTGGTAAACTTATCAATGTTTAAATTTGATTGACTACCCAGCAGCGACGTTGAGCTCACCAAACATATTTAACGGTGTTCTCTCGAGAAATACATCGGTTAGCTGTACATTTAAATGAAAAGGATAAATAATCGACTTTCTGTGTGAATTGTACTTGCTCTTTTGACCCATAAAAATACAAGAACAAGGACAGTGTAGGCTATCTGCTGTGATGAACATGTATATCCAAAAACAGATCAAAACAGCTACAAACATTTCAGTGCAGTTCTCATATTGGTAATACATTATGCAATACGATATACTGCCATCCGCTGGTGAAGTGCGATCATCTAATCTGAAAAATCTTGTATATATGATCGAAACTAAAAGCACATTCAAATTCACCTAGGTTTAACAACACTTAAATTAGTTATCATTTAGTGTGTTTTATGTATAAAATAATACCATCACACGAATACTTCAGTCGAAAAGTAAAAACAAACAACGAAACAAGGTATGGAACACAAGTGTGATGCTACAGTCAAATCAGGCTTCAATCCACGTTGTTCAATTCCAATTTTTTGCTCACATTGGATATTGAGGGTTCACATTCATGCTGCAAGTGACCTGTATCTGTCCGTAATGTGAACGTGTCTGTCCTCCGAAACGGAATGCATATTGGTTTCCAGTCACCTTCGTCACCACCAACACAAAACGTCATATTTGTGAAATGATTCATGGTATTTAAACCACAAAATGGACAAGCATATATGCAATGGATTCTTCTCTGGAGGGCGACTTTTTCTCACAGAAAGCGAAAAAATCCAGACGTTTAGATTTTTGTTTTCGCAGCAACTGCTGTTTCTCACTCTCAGTGTTTAGCACCACACAAATTACGATCTGGCCGTTCTCATTCAAAGCGGATGACCACGAACTGGATGAATTCGGTTTAGGTCCACACAGGGCTGACAAAAACAGATTTATGTCACATAAAGGCAAAACGGATTTGAGTCTGCAGGTTGGTATTGTGAACGTCGCTAGCCTAAGCTGCTGTGGCCACTTCTGCAAAACCGCTCCAAGTAAAGTTCAGAGTAATTCATTATGATGACTATCAGATGTCCATGAGGTCCATATCGTGTAAATATGAGGTCCATACCACATAAAGCAATGAACTACACTGCCGTTTATGAGTAGGCTGGTAGGCGTTCTGGTGTTCTCAGCCCCCTGAAGTTTTTCACTATATATAATTAGAATAGACGTATTTGGCTAATTATTTCACTGCATTAAGTAATTAACTTTATTTTAATTTCATTTTTGTATTTATCATTGGTTATAATATGATATTCTTTTATTTTATAAAATTTTTTTAGATTAGTTATTTAGCCCACTGCATTTAGCCTATGAGTGGGGTTAGGCTAGTTCGAGTAAAATACATGGCAGTTAGAAGTCAAGTTAAATCAAAAGCTATGAGGTCAAAAACTGCTCTGAGGCCAGTTGGTAACCAGTTGTTGTGAACGAATCGGTTAGCCTTGCGATGTATGCCATAGTATTATCAGAACATCACTGTTTCCACAGTCAATAGAAAATATTGTGAAAAAAACTACTGAGGACCCCAATGAAGTCATAGATAATCATACCATCACTTGGTTGTACAGAAGTCTTATTCTTCATACAAAAAAGTGATGGTTTTTTTTATTAGTTCTGATGCTTGATTGCCTTTCCAAATAATTTGTAAGCTTTTACCATCTGTTTCCAACCTAACATTTCAGAATTTGATTATTTGAAAACCAAAATTTTAGTAATAAAACAAGTAATAATGATACACTGTACTTATATTGTGTTTTTCATGTAGTGTTTTATGTTAATCAAGAACCCAAAGATGCTTTGAATTGATAAGATATAGAATATCAAAACATCACAATAATACAGTTAATACAACAATACAGAGACAAAACGAACAAGGACATGCCAAGGGCATAGTGGGGATATCAGAGGTAGATTAGGGTTGGGGAAGGCTAAAGAAAAAAGACATGTTTTAACAATGGATTGCAAATGTATGCAAATGCATGATTGCTGGAGCTTTGAAAGCTGGATGGAGAAATGGTGAGCAGCCTAGTTGAGGAAGATCTAAGAATGTGAGTGAACTTGAAGAGGATTGGGCAGGTAATAAAGTCGGAGATTGTTGAGAGCTTTGAATGTCAGCACAAGGATTTGGAGCTGTATGTAGTACTTTACAGGAAGCAGGTGGAGATCTTCTAGAAAGGGCGTAATGTGGTGATGCGACCGGGAGCGAGAAGACGAGATCTGGACTTGTGATCGGAAGAACAGCTAATGCTGGCAAGGAGAGAGTTGCAATATTCCCAGGCAGCTAGAGATGAAGGTATGAATGAGAGACCAAGCAGCAGATTGAGAGAGGCATGATCACATACTGCAATACACTGCACAGGTGGAGGAAATACGTTTTATCAACAGAATGGACATGAGCACCAAATGAGATAATTGTGTCAAAGATAACACCCAGCTTCTGAACCAGGGAAAATGGAGCACAGAGACTTCATCAATGAAGGCCAGTAAGGATGTGTTCAGTACTGTCACTATTTAACATAAAGAAGTTATGATTCATCTAATATTTTATTTCTGGTGTGTTTCTGCTAAGCATGATTTGAAATAAATTGATTTTTAGATAAATGGTGGTCTTCCACGTAGCAATGAAAATCCAGTGTGAAACAGCATATGGTAAATTTGAGTGGGAGTATGTATTTAATGAAAAAGGACTGAGCCTTAAGGAACATCTCGAATGATAAACTCCAGAAAGAGTGAGAAACTGCCTGCAGTTAGGTAAGAAGTGAAACCCTCCAGAGCAGAGGCATCAGTGCCCAGCTCACAGCGCCTTGAGAGGAGGATGGAGTGACATACAAAGGCTGAACTTAAATCAGGTAAAATAAGGATTCTAAGAGCACCAGCATCTGCAGATAAAAGCAGCTCATCAGTGACCTTAAGCAGGGCAGTTTTGGCATTGTGAGGAGGATGGAATCCAGACTAGAATGATTCAAAGAGAATTTTGGTTGCTAGTTAAGCTTGGAGTTCAGTAACAACAGTTAGTGCCATGACTTCTGACAAGAATGGAAGATTAGGAATATTTTTTGTTTGGTAAAGCACTATGCTGACAGTTTGAATGGAGAGGCTATCAGAACAGTTAAATAGCATTGTGTGAGTAGCACAACATTAGGTAATTTTAAACTGTAACAGCAGGCCTAGCAAATTTTACTCTTAGCTGGAATAATAATTAAAGAAGCATTTTAAAGGCATTCATGCAGTTTTTTGTAGATTTATAAGGCCTAAATGGTTGTACTCTGTGAATAAGAGTCTGGTGTGATGTATCTTCTGAGGTCTGAGGAAGCAGTCACAGTTGTATATTTTCTCCTCCCCACCTCAGCTAGTGCAACCAACGGAGAGGTCAGAGCTGAGCCTGAGCGTATACATGGTAAGTGGGACAAAGCACATACAGGAGCCACATCCTGCTGTGAAAGTCATACTGCTGCTGGGGCACGGCAGAGCTGGGGCTGATGAGGGATGTGACACCTGCGATTGGCTGGGAGCAGCCAGCCAGGCTTCAGAGAGATCCACGCTGTAGGATGCAGGGCTTCTCTGCAAGAGACAGGGACTTGGCAAATCACATGTCTCATTACGGGCCATATATATTGCACATACAGCACGTCACTGATTAGATTTTGGTCAGGATCACTTCTCAAAGGCAGGCAGCAGATGTTAAAATATGTTTCACTCAGAGCACCATGGCGTGTGCTGGATGAGCTCACAAGGTGGTCAGGCTGAGCTACAGCTATGATGAAATTCAGGTATTTCAGTGTAATTGAAGGTAAGGGAACTGTTTGACGCGTTTCATCACGGCTGTTCAGATGCTACTTTAAAGCAATGTTCAAATTTCAAGGAATCAGTATCCAAGTGTGGAGAATAATGAAGCGCAAGTACTGTGATTTGCTTCTGAGTTAGAATGGCATGTCACATTTTATTGCAAGAGAGTAATTCAGGATGCAGTATGTGTTGTGTCATATATTTATGCTTTGTACTGTATTGTCATATCTATTTTAGAATGATCTGGTTGTATATATATACTTTCCAGACTTTCCAGATGTAATGGTCCCAAGCATATTGCCTCATGTTTAAGCTGCTAGATTCTGTAAGGTAAATTTTGACCTGGACCTGCAGTGGACAAAGAAATCAGAAATTATTGAAAGAATCAATAACTGACCCAAACCACAGATAAAGACCATGAAAGTCACCCCACCCTGGTGTCAGTTGGTGTTTCAGCATGGTGCTCTTAACAATGATCATGCAAACTGACTTGTAGTTTGACCTCCCTCACCCTCTAAGGGTTCTCAATGACCAACTGGAGAAGCACAAGACAATGCTTCATGAGTCGTGGCCAACCACCAAACTCCCCAGTTGGCCCAGACTGCACCAGCACTCTTTGGCCAGTGTGCTATGATCACCCCCATCCCACTTGACAATACTCTCTCCATCAGCATGGTCTCACCAGTCGGCCTCTCTTCACCGCTGGCCTGACTTGGGCTGCACCAGCACAGCTGTCCACCAGCTTGCAGCCCCTCTCTGCTCCACGCCCATAGCGCAGTAATCAAGGTAGATGCTGTGGCTGTACCACCCCCTAGTGGTCACCAAAGGGTCATCACAGGCAGTGGAGGTACTGAGTCCAGGGTGGAGGCTGGTGAGGCAGGGAAAGGGGGAAAGCGGAACAAGTACTAGAGAGAGTGACAAAGTGATTACTGGACAGTGAGAAATAAAAAAAGCTGTGGATAGAAAAGGTTGATGAAGAGGGTGTTAATGGCAGGACTAAGAGTGGACCCTACCCCACATTCAGGAGAAGACCGATGGAGGATTGGTTGTTCTATTTCCTGTGGTAATGAAAAATATCTTTGGAATGGATTGGAGTTTTAGCTGTTCACTTCAATCTGTTAAAGAACACTTCAATAAGGACCTGTCAACTGTTAATGCCTTTTTTAAATCAAATTTTACCTGGCCAACTCAATGCAGTGTTTGAAATATGAAAACGTGTTCGTAAACACATGTTTATTAGTACTCTCCTACACGTGTTTATTAGTACTCTCCTACACCAGTTTATTAGTACTCTCCTACACCAGTTTATTAGTACTCTCCTACACCTGTTTATTAGTACTCTCCTACACCAGTTTATTAGTACTCTCCTACACCTGTTTATTAGTACTCCTACACCTGTTTATTAGTACTCCTACACCTGTTTATTAGTACTCTCCTACACATGTTTATTAGTACTCCTACACCTGTTTATTAGTACTCTCCTACACCTGTCCCTGTTTCATTACTGCTGTTTAAGTCCCATCTCTGGTGCTTTGTGTTTGAGCTTCTGTGCTAGTACTTGTGTTCTTTTTTTGGGTCTCTTTGTTAAGTCAGTTCCCGTTTCAGTCACTTGTATCACAGCTGTAAAATGACTTTGATTAGTATCACTGCCTTCTTAACTGACTAGTTAAGACAAGTAAACTGCACATATGGGGTGAATAAAGAAAGATTTAATCCATGGACTCTTTGCACTACTACTGCTTGTATAGTATTAGTGATTTAATTTTGTAAAATGGGGCAAAAAGACGTTTGCAGATGCACCTAGACATTAATCATGAGTTGATTTTTTAGAACAAAGAGAGTCCACAGGTTTTGGAATTAATTCGTTAGGGGTGTGTTTCATCAAGGACGAATTAATAGCAAAGGATGTGGCAGGGTACTCCATTTATATCTGCCCATGTGGAGTTTGTCAACCTCTTCTCCTGTCTGAACTGCTTAAGCTTGTGGTTTCCTTTAACAAGAACTCTTACTTTATTCAACAGGTCTGAGATACCTCATGTTTATGTCGTTCTTCTATCTTCGAGCTTGTATATTCACATTTACCATAGATGTATTCCACAGAGCATTAACACTATGCTGTTTACATTCTAGACTCTAGAGGGCGATGGTGCATTAGGAGGTAGTTGGTAAAGGGTGAGAAACCACAAGCTGTCTCTCATATGCAAAAATCTGTTTTATTACTTCACCATGATGTTAATTTTGGGTATGACTGGGTAACCTAATGTGAACTGCTTTGCTATTGTCAGAATTTCACTTAACACTCGTATAGTTAACTAACGGTCATGACTCACCATGACTCATCATACAGCTACGTCAAAAAATGGCTCGGGCCAAATGACTGGATTTAGTTTGAGAACCTTAGTGAACAACTCTTCAGTTCAGCACTGTTTTTTTCACACACACACACACACACACACACACTCACATACAGTACTGAATGTGAGGTAGAGGACCTCTCAGCATAATCCCTGCCCTTTTAAAATCAAATGAAATACAGTGCAATCCATCACTCATTTGTCATGTTTGGCTAAATAAATTAATCTGTAATATGGACTCCCATAGAGGGCGCAAATGTATTTCTGCAAGAGAGTGCATCTGTCTCTCTCAGTTTAATCCAATACAAGCACTCCGGCGGTCACATGAGACACCTAAACAAAAGATGAACCACAGCTTGGTGCCCCACAAAGGTAGTGATTGAATCGACATTTGGAAGGAATGTTGGCTGCTGGGAGATCTTCCGTTCTGCGCCCTTGCTCCATGTCCCCTGTGAAATCATATGTTTGGATACCACTGCAGTGTCAGCTTCTCCCTGGCCCTGTTGCTCAAGCATAAAATGTGCACTGTAAACAAACTGTAGACTGTTCCCGATTTAATAGTTGTGTGAACAGAGGTACATAACTCTTGATATTTGCAATTTGACTCTTGTCATGTGGAGAAAGGCTGAGGCCTCTGAATGTGTTCTGTCCTTAATACAGATAAAGAGAGAGCAGTATAAAACACTATCATTTGGTTTCCTGCATGCAAGCAACTTTGTCTGATGCAGGATACCATTCTAGTAGTAGCTGACACACAGAGCCAACAACCCAGAAATCAACACCTAAAACTGAATGTCACAACACAGGACATTTAGCTTGTGTATATTCCCTCAGCCCCAGTTTATAAGAGCTGCCACTCAGATGTGGACAGGTGAGTGTGCTGTTAGCCTCAACTAATCTTTTAGTATTATTAGGATTAGAGTTCTGCTGAACAACAGACCATCATGATACTTTCCTTAAACCTCCTCCACCGAGAACCCAGCCATGAAAATAGGTCAATCCTGGAGGATTTGGGGGGGAGGGGGTACAGGGACACAAAATTGTAAAATTAAATTGATATAAGGGATGTGAATAAGGAATAAGGAATGTGAATGGATTTCTGTGGTGTTACCTGCAAGTTCCACCCCACCTGACTGGATAGGGCTGTACAATAGGCAGCTGAGCTACGGTTCTTTCCCTCTGCTTCTATTCATAAATCAGTAGCCTCTCTTTGGCCATGTTCTAAGAAGATTAGTCCGAATCCAGGCAACCTGTGGGCCTGCTTAGATAGTGTGGAGCAGTTCTGGGCTCCATAGCTGGCTGGCTAGACTATTGTTTTATGGGCTTAAGGCCTTCAGCACAAAAGGTCTACTCAGGAAATGCTGCACCATCTCACAAGAATAAACCCATGTTAAGCCAGGTGAGTGTGTGTGTGTCTACTGTTGTACTTGAATGTGTGTGTTTGAGCACATCGCCACGCTTGAAAAACTGGTTTTATACACAGGATTCTTCTCTTTTTAAACATTAAACTTTGAAGTAGTGTAGACACACACCCAAGACTGACTTTATTAATATCACCTGCACACAATAACAACTTTATTACATGTGGATGTCATAGATGCATGTATCAGGTGCATTTCTCCATGATGCTATGTGCAATTTGTCTGCCCAAAGGAACACGGAATGGATATTATTTAGCTAGTGGAGCATATATATTCTCTATATAACATTAGCAACCGTTTAGTAGTGGAATGGGTTACATATCAGTGTCACTGCTGAGCGGAAAAGTGGTGCACCACCCAAACTATTCAGCCAGCAGTCTTCCTATGATCAGAAGCTATGGGTAGGTTAACACCTATTGTGCAATTTAGGATATAAGTGCTAACTGTATTTCTGATTGAATGGCTGGTTAAGTGAATAGTGAGCCTTTATAAGTTTGTTGGTTGTGGATGATGGAATATAAAAGCCCACAGCTACACAGCGTAACTATAACAGGTATAATTAAAAACAAGTTAAATTCTACATGCATTGGTAGCCTAAAGCACAATGTATCTGGGCGCTTACAAAATCTGGACAAAAGAGCAGGAATTTTGAAATCTATCCCTTCCAACTGTTTTTTCAGTCCTGAGGACACGAGCTGATATCCTCATCCAACATACAATCAGTTTAATTCAGGCCAATTGTGATATATATTGTAATGGACCAAAACCTTCATTGCATAAATACCAATAAAATCAGTGGTAACTAAACTGTAAACATTAATAACAGATTTAATGCCGTACTTCAGTACCCTGAGTTGCTGCCTTCTGCACAACACATCTGGCCAGTTAACCTCTGAATTCATTCCTACAGTCTGGGAAATGGTAGGAAAAAGGTCACCATCAGTCGCCTGATGTGCTGGATGTGCGCTGGCGTCGTCAGCTGTCCTTCCACGCAGCTTATCTGCAGTCAGGACTCAGTCCACCATTCTGCGATGCTGGCAATCGCGTGACCTGCTTTCTTCTGCCAGCCATTGTGAAACGCACTGGAAACAGACCGAGTATGGCATTATCCCATGCTGTATAAGCCTTGCATTAAGGGTAGTTTAAATGTGAACTTATTAAGCATTTTTCCAGCCGGACACAATTGTGTAAAAGTTTACCTGACGACTTTTCGAGTGGTTGAGAATTTGAAACACCTTAGTGCACAAGCTGCTGGTCACAGAGCTCGGAACAAGTACGCGTGAAGCTACATGACCTAAGTAAGCAAATTTTCATCCTCTGTTCTTTTTTCTACCAATATGGTAAAGCATATCCATGTATTTTCTTCATACTGCGCTGATCGATTTTCAGACGCTATTTCATAAAATTGAGAATAGAACGCTATGCGGTAGTGCGAGTCGACTTATTATTTTACGATGTGCATTTTGTTTGAAACTAATAGTGTACTTTAGGACGGGAAAGTGAATTTGCTCATAAAAATTCTACAATGCGCCACACGGAGGCGTCAATCGCACATGCCTAAACGCCAGAAAGTATTCTTGGGGAAAATTCCGGTTTTCAACTGTTTATCCTGACGTCAGTTTGAACGGTTCGCACAGTCCTTGTATCACTTCGCGCGACACTCAACTACGCTTCGTTCGGAATTTCAGAATCGATGGACTGGAGTCCACAACCTACCAGTCTGTACTGGTGGAGTCACTGAAATGATTTCAGCTTGTTTTTCAAACTGGACTAAAAGCCTAAAATGAATACCTGCGCAATTCTTTTGATTCTTGCTGTTCAGATTCACGCCGACAGCGTTGAGGGACCAACAGGTAAAGTCCGGTCTCTCCCGTGTTGTTGAAGTGTTTGCGCACTTTAAAAGTTGTTCATTTATTTGGGCCACGAAGATAGCAGCCGAATACTCTGGACATCATTTAAAGACGGAATGGTTTGAGTTGATTTTAAAAAAAATGCTCAGAACTTTTTAATCCGGGAGATTAGTTACATTTAAGTTTAAGTGACAAAATATCTTACTGATAAAAAGAAATCCTCTTGCTGTGCGCACGTTTTTGATGTGTTTCTTGATATAAGATGTTCCGGATTTGGTTTAGACATGCATGAAAATCCACCTGGACAGTAGCATCAACGACTTCTGTAAACGTATATCAGGCGAAATTATTTTTAAAAACTTTTCTTAAGATACGCTAAACTGTCAACACTATAGTTTACACTTTCATTTCTCTTTAATTCACCGCGCAGTTATTTATAGTGTTATATTAATTATGTGTTTAAATATCATTGTCTTGGCTGATTGTTTTATTTCTGTTCACCGAATAAATACAGTGTTTTAGGCTAGTTTCTTAGAGCATGACAGTCATGTTGCTACATTTGACATTTTTCTATTTAATATAATAATATAGGTTAAAATCCATTCAGCCAAATTTGACTTATTTTGTCTTTAGATTACGTTATTTCACACCAATGTGAAGTTACGTATTTTCTTAACTGATATTGCACACTTTAAGTATTTTTGTCATTCCTGTCTACGTATTTCTTATGAGTTCGGTTTAATACGCGATCGCACTGGACATTATGCCGTTCGTGAATACTGAGCCAGGCTTGGTCGAGACTGCACGAGCGCCTCAACGATGCACGCACCCCTGGCTTTGCTATTCGATGTGCGCATCCTTGTGATTGAACTGGTGTTTGACATGGTGTCCACTACATTTTAAGGTGATACAATACACATAACTTGCTTAAAAGTTGAAAATCCTCCAAACGGACACTGATCAGCAACAAAATAACACAACATGCAGGACAGAGCTCACACCGAGTTGCCCTGACTCAGCCTTAGAGATCAGTCATTTAATTTCCGAGGTTAGTGCATAGCCCACCGATGAGAGTTAATTGTGTGTTAGTGGTAAAATGTCTGGAATACTAAAGTATAATCCCAAACGGTCCTCTAAAGGAATCAGTGTGGGCTATTTAAGAAAAAAAGAAAGATAAAACTTCTTAAAGGATGACCAAAAACGGAATGGTTTCCTACATTACATACAGATACCGCAACATAGTGAGTCTGTTTTTA
>JAOXYF010000008.1:10003134-10026875 GCA_028565775.1 Sternarchorhynchus goeldii
CCCCCCCCCCCCCCCCCCCCCCCCCCCCCCCCCCCCCCCCCCCCCCCCCCCCCAGCGCCAGAGGGCCCTTTTTTCGCCTTTTCTCTTGAAACAGCGGTTCAGCACTGAGTCACCTATGATAGGAAATGGGTGAAAAAGAAAAGAGCAACTGGGCTCTGGGTTTCCTTTATTATCTCTGGAAGGGCTGCCTGTTTCCTCTGAGATTTACTGAAGGTTTTGAGAAGCAGTGTTGTTGTCAGGGGCCCTGATGGAAATCTGTTTCAGAGGAATTGTTTGGATGAAGTAATTGTAAATCTGCTTGCACATAGTAGACCAGCAGCACATCAGCTCAGATCAATGTTAATGTGCAGCGTGTATGGAGTGGTGCCAGTTTCCAACTGTGCTACTCCTCAAAGAGTCATTTTAAATCAAACTTACCCATGTGTGCTTTGTAGGAATTCAGCCAGGTGGCATGCTGTATGATTTGTATGCCAGCTCATCACAGTTCAGGTGGTAGCTGAAGACCTGGGTTCCTTCACAAGGCTTTATTCCCCCTTCTGTTTCTTTACTGTCTGCTTGAATAAAAGGAGAGTTTTACACCAGAAAATTTGTGCAGTAAACGTTTTCCCTACGAGGCATCGCTCTACTGTGGGTCACCGAGTTGTCTTGGCTCGTACAGGTGTGGGTGCCGTACTGGGAAACGTAGGCAGACACTGGTTCTGCGGTGAAGTTCTCTAAGGCACAGCTTGCTCTCCATGTCTAAGGCCAGAGGATAATATTCTTCAAGCTTTTTCAGACATTTCTTCAAGTCTGGTGGTTCCTATGTGTGGCTGCCTGTCATTACAGAATCAAGTGTAATGGTCAGAAACTCTTCGGAGCTCCTGTGAAGAGCTTTCATAAGAAAGGATGCTGAGGCTTAGAAGATAATTGCATGTTGGTTGTGTTATGGTCTTTTCAAATGAGGCCCATGGATGGGTCACTGAGCAGGGTGGGTCTTCTGAGGTCTTGTCTCAACATGTGAAAGCTATTTTTGCCTCAAATGAGTTAACTGAGCTTGAAATATTGGATTCAAAAGCTTCAGAATTGCCTTTGTTCTTCATGGAAGCATGTGAAGAATGTAAAAGTGATCCATAAATCAGCTCTTTTTTTTGAACTGTCCATTGCTACAATGAATGTCGCAAAAACTCTACACTATAGTACTGTGAGCCGAAGCAGTGATTTCCCACTTCATTGCTTCATTTACTGGTAGGTGTTGAGACTTCACAAGCAGCTTCTCATGAAGTGCCCTTGGTCTTGATCAGCTATCCCAGTATCCAGCAGATTGATCTGGTTTGCTGGTTTGTTGGTTTCATATATGAGTTTGTATTTACACTATTAGTTCTGAACCCAAAGTTATGCACAATTTAAATGATTCTTGTTAACGAGGTAAGTCCCTGGTGTACTGGTGCCACTGGAGTAAGGAGCCAGCACTTCATTCTTCATAATGCTGTTTGTGTTAGCACATCTACTTCCCCTGCAATGATCCTCATCCTGGTGTCACTGACCTTTTCACCTCCTCCAAAAATAATGGCTCTCACTTAACAATGCTGCTGTTTTTACAGGATTATTCTGCTGTTTGCTAATCGAATTCAATTGCTTTGTGCATTTTTTTTATGAACTCTGTGTGCTCTTTTAGGGAATCATTTTTTGCAGATTCCCCAGAATCATTTTGGGTTTAAAAACCTGCAGCCACAAAACTCCATGCAGTAAAAGAGAAAAGGAAGATTTAGTATGTGTTTTTTTTTTTAATGTACAGTGCTGTTTTCCTTCAGTGTGTGCCTTTCTTTCACAGGGCTGTACAGAACAGTTATGTGCATGCTCATAAAATTCAATTTATGACTGAATGAATTTGCCAACCTGTGTCTCTCTGACCTTTTGGATCATGTTTTATGGCAAAGCAAAATGAAAAAGGTTTTTATGTTCTCTCTGTTTAGCATTGTGTGTATTTGTGTACATGCATGAGAGAGTGAGAGTATGTGTCCCTTTGTGTGTCTTTGAGTTGGTTAGATAAGAACAGGATTCATATAAGTGCACTCTCTGGTCATGAAAGTGTCATGCCTGGTGTATTGATGGTCCCCAGAGGCCCAAGGGGCAGTGGGCTCCTCACCGGCCCACTCTGCCTCTGACAGGTGAGAGGATTTACAGCAGGCTTCCCCTTTCCTCCCTATACATCTATGGTCTGATGGCCTTCCTCTCACTGGCCCAGTGCAAGAAAGATTCATACAGTATTGATCCCTGAACCCGGCAAGTTCATTCCAATACGATTTTATTCACGTCGTATCAGCTCGGAGCAATATCCCTTACATAAAAGCAAAACTATAGTGGCCCCTGGAGAGATCAGCTGATATTAATCTGATTATATGAATGTACAGTGTGGCATTGTAATATAAAGTACAGTATGTTTGTTTAATAATATTTATTGTCACATCTGGAAAATAACAAATATCTTAAACACTGTAACCTCTCAGTGAGTTTTACTTTTGGAAAAGCCAGCTTGTACAGTTCCACATCGCAACAGCCAGATATTAACGATGGTTCTTTTGGCCTTTATGAAAAGCAGAAACATTTGCTTGGATCAGAGCCGTGCTAGCTGGAGCTCACTGTAACGCAGGCCTGCCCGGAGACCACCCACTCTTGCACGCCCACGAGCCCCAGGCTTCTCGGCCTTGCTGGATGTGCCGATTGGGCTGGTTTGTTTGCTCATCTCCGTGACGGCAGAACTTGAGCGTGGGGCGGTGTTCTGGGAACGCGCTGTTGCCCTGGGAACGTGATGCTGTTCTGGGAACACGCTGTTGCCCTGGGAACGCGATGGTGCTCTTGGAACGAAGTGCCGCTCTGGGATGGTGATGCTGCTCTTGGAAAGCGGTGCTGCCCTGGGAACGCGTGGCTGCTCGGGGTTCTGAGAGGTCTTGCAGATCCACCTGCAGCTGCTGCTGCTGAGGTGAGGGACACAGGGGCATGTGATAGCTGCTGGTTCTTACTTGTGCCGGATGAGCCCCCCGGCCACCAGCGTCACCCCCAGCATCACCCCCAGCTCTAGAGGGCCCTGCAAGCATGCCACTCCCTCTGGTTGTCCTCGGAGAAGATGCTCTCACACGCCATTATTTTTAGCCTGACCGGTTTTCAAGTTCTACCTCAGGTCTCTGAATCTTGTGATATGTTCTGCATACTGGAGTGATATTAATAGTTCGGTGGAGGGTTTACTGCTCTGCTAAAGTTCAGTATAAACTGGGTTCGCTGTTACCATCTTATAGTAAAATCTAAAATTGGTTGGTGGAAAATGAAATATTAAAAATATCCCAGTCTGCAGGGGTGAAGGTTCAGGCAGCAGCTCTCCAGTGATTCTGGCAGGACGTCTGTGGTCGTGGTTGCATTAGGTCTGAGGATTCTGTTGACAACGTGAAATATTAAACCACTTCATGAGATGAAAGGTCTCCACCATAGTTTCTTGTCTCTGTATAGCACAGCCAGGCCTGGTGTTGAATTTGTTCACATCGAGGGGTAGGTAGAAAGGCGAGCCGCTCCCATGGGTGTCGTTACGCAAATGCCCTTATGGTGACTGGGCATCATTCTGCCCATTATCACATTGCTTTCGTTAAGCCATTAGGACCGTGGTGCGCTGCTCCTCTCCTAATACCTCGTTAAGTGAATTATAGCTGTCTATGTCAACAGCGTAACATGAGCTATGTGGCTTCTCACATCAAGCTTGAAATGCACTTTTTCTTCACCTGCTTGTTTGCAGCCTCTTGGGCTGTGTTTGTTCCTGTTGGTATGTCACACGAACAGGAAGCCTTTGCACTTGTGTTTTTCTACTTTATCCTTCGCACTTTTTTCCTCTTCCCTCCACTTTCTGTCATCATGACCTACCATCTCTCTTTCCCTTTCTCTCAGTTTTTTTTTTTCCTCGCCCCTCCCCCCACTCCGTTGGATGACTTTGCCCCAGTGTGACAGCCGCTCTTGTCAGGTTATGGCATGACTGTGCCAGCTGTCAGCTGGGACTACCTTGCCCCAGCACGCCTCCCCTTCACACCTGCCTGTTCCTCTTGAGCTGCTCTCTATGTCACCTGTCTGTCTGGATGAGGCCTGAAAAGTGACCTCTTCCCTGTGGCTCTAGAAGCTGCAGCTGCATCCTGAGCAGGCTTTCACGCAGAAAAGCTCCTTAATGTGGGTGTGATACCCCAGGCTGTTGAAAAAGACTTTTACGGTCGAGAGAAAATAAATGAATGCTGTATATGGTATTTCAAAATGTTGTCTGCGTGGTTCTTTAAATGTTAAAATGTTTATTTTTATGAGTTAGACAATCGACGTACAGCCTTTTATGTGGGAATGCAGATAATTCCAAAGGGTTCAAAAAACATTTCAGCACTGAATTAACTATTGTTTGACATTCAGTATTATCACATATCCCTGCATGTTTGAGCTTGAAGTGCAGAAGGAATCTGTGTGCCGTGTTCTCATCACTCTCCAACAACATGGTTTGCATGAGGAAAAATAGTTTATCTCAAACAGCCCATTTGTTTTTCTGGAAGGCTACTTCCTTGTTTCTTGCACAATGCCAGAACACAGAAAAACAAGCAGGCGAATGTCACCGTGTCTGAGAGCGGCTGAGGCTGAAGGGCGTCTGTAGCAGGCATGACAAGAGCTTTGCTTCATATCGATGCTTATTAGAAGCAGGCGAAAGAATTTCTGAAGCTCAGCATTTTCCAGTGTCTCCTATGGAGGCACCCTTAGTTTTCCACAATAATTGGACAGCGTTTACCATGTAGGCTTTATGCGGCTTATGTGAGCATGACCTACGCAGACTCCTGTAACGAGTCCTCTTTACCACGAGTGGACCCACACTTCAACTACACTTCTGCTAAGAGAATGTTGATGATATTTTGAAAAAGGCCTGTGCTTGAAATGCAGTGTTCCTCCTCGCTCTCTCTGTCTTTCACTCTTAATGCGCGGCCCTCCTACATGCGCGAGCTTCAGTAAGTGATCTTCACTGCATACCTTCCAAGTGACATCGGTGGAAAGTCTGCCAACGGCTGCTTGGCACACCAGAGAAACCGACCAGCAAATCCAGACCTGATGCATAGGATTCGAAGTGCGAGGCTGAGTTATATATAAATCCAATCACTGAATGAGTGAAGCACCCAGGTGACTGTGAATTGCGCGGACCCAGGTGTTAGCTAAGCCACAGAGAGCAGCCGGCGATCGATCTGACCACTGCTGCCTGCCAGAAGGAGCTTATTGCATCCTCCAGAGCACCACTCCCTCTCCCTGGACTCCCAACTTCCTGTCCCTGGTCACCCTCACCCCCCCCCCCTCTCTCTCATCTTCTCTCTGTCCCTCTCCCTCTCTCTCTCTCTCTCTCTCTCTCTTCCTTTCTCTTTCTCCCCCTCTTTCTCTCTTTCTCCCTCTCTCTCTCTCATCTTCTCTCTCTCTCTCTCTTTCTCACTCTCTCTCTCTCTTTCTCTCTCATCTACTCTCTCTCTCTCTCTCTCCCTCCCTCTCTCTCTTTCTCCCTCTCTCTCCCTCTCTCTCTTTCTCCCTCTCTCTCTCTCTCTCTTTCTCTCTCTCTCTCTCTCTCTCATCTTCTCTGTCTCTCTCTCTCTCTCTTTCCCCCTCTCCCTCTCTCTCTCTCTCTCTCTATCCCCTCTTCCTTTTCCCACTGGCCTTTATGACTCTGCTGCAGTCAGCACACAGTCCCCGCCGCCTGTCCATTAATGCATATACATGGGTTTGAGTAAACAACCACAGGGTTGTCCCTTCTCCCGGGCCCTTCTCTCTGTTTTTCTGTGCTCAGTCCTGACTCTAGCTAGGAACTAAGACTGTGGGAGCAAATCCTTGCGTTATTCTTATCCGGCCATCAGCGCTAACACAGGCAGCTTCACTGAGCGGCTCATACCCTCTGCTGCTCTTTTGTGTGTAACTCCCATCTTCCAGCACTAGTTGCCTTAAGGACCAAAGCTGTTGTGTTTTACCCGTCACTGGTGTAGCCTGCCATGCCCCTATACCGGCTATACACTATACACTATACACAATACACTATACACTATACACAATACACTATACACTATACACAATACACTATGCATTATACACTATACACTACACACTACACACTATACATTATACACTATACACTACACACTATACATTATACACTATACACTGTACACTTCACACTATACACTACACACTATACACTATACACTATACACAATACACTATGCATTATACACTATACACTACACACTACACATTATACACTATACACTACACACTATACATTATACACTATACACTGTACACTTCACACTATACACTACACACTACACACTATACACTATACACTACACACACAGCAGCCAGGATGGATGAATAAGAATCACGACTGCAATTTTGGGCCTTGAGCATGGAAACACCTTACTGACGTTTTATGCAAGTTGAGCCAAGAACAGAATTGGATTGGAGGGGCGGTGTGTGTATGTGCTTGTGAGTGTGTGTGTGTGTTTGTGTGTGTGTGTGTGTGTGTGTGTGTGTGTGTTGGGGTCCGGTGGGCTCGGCTGTTTGTACAAGCCCTGCTTGCCCTGTCATACTGCCAGGTATCTGGAGAAGAGCCTGCTTTTCTCATTTCTGCACCTGGACGTGAGACAGTGGTTTGCTAGCGCCTCACATTAACCGGAAATCCATATCAACCTGCAGCAGCACCCAAGCTGTACTCTTCTTCACAGCAAGAGTCAAATTTCCAGCAACAAATAAAGGGGATGTATTGTGTTTCCCTTTTGTTATATTCTGTTTATGTGCCTACGGGAGCTGAAGGGGCCACAATTTAACTACATGCTAAGTACAAAAAGGCTGCGGCCACAGTACACAAAGAACGGCTGAATGCCTGTACTGTGAAGAGAAAGGGAACTCATTCTACCACAGCATTCTGTTGCCTTTGAGGGGAGGGGAGTGGGGTGGTGCTTGGGCCGCACAGATGATGAATTGATTGTTGTCTGCTCAGGCTTTTGTTCAGCTCAGTACGGCATGGGACTCTTCCTGTGCCCGTCCGCTGGGCGTCCTGGCTAATTACAGATGGCCGAAAGCCAGGATGAGGTGGGAAGCAGGTGGAGGAGAGAGGAGGAGAGAAGGTGCTGGAGGAAGAGTGGAGTGCTGAAGCAGGTATTAACACACTTAGGTGCAGTTGTATGGCATTGTAGGATAACATGAAGAGGAAGAGTGAAGCCTTTTGAATACTGGCCTCAACAGCCTAAAGAGATTTGATGTTATCCAGGGACTCTCTCTCTCTTTTGAGCAGGGATTGTTTTCTCTTTTTTTTAGCCTATGGTTCCTTTTTTTAAAAACGTTCATTTATGTTAATTGTATGTTTTATAATGGTATAGAGTGATAATAGGACACTAACATAGTTATGCCTTGCAGTTTGCTTATTTTTGTAGATGTATTGCAGTGGTGTGAAGAAACACCAACAAACACGTGTGTGTGTATGCGCGCGCACACACACACTGGCACACTCACACTGTGTGTGTGTGTGTGTGTGTGTATGCACGCACACAGGCACACTCACAGGCTCACTAAAGTTTTGGCTGTGAAGTAATTAATATCCTCGTTAATTTGATGAATGAGTGGAGACTAAATCTGGACTGGGATGGCACTCTGGGGTGTCCCAAAGGACAGCTTCCGGATTTCCTATTTGGAGCAGATCAAAGCAGAGAAGCATCACAGGCTGTGTGGCATCAGAACTCCTGTCTTGTGTCTTTCCCAGGCCCTTTCTTCACACAGACAGGGCAAAGGTTACTCTGTCTCAGGTCATCTATTTGTCTCAGGGTCATATGTCCTCTGAGAAAACCACAGCAGCAGGAATCAGCCTTGCCCATGCTGACGACGTGCCCCACTCTGGTGAAATATTCTGAGTATTAAAAGAAGCAGCAGTGTTATTCCCATAAGCATGAAAAGCCCCTGGACCCTTTGCTTGTTCCTGTACAGGTCTGACATACTACCACCGAATTTCATATTCAAAGAATGTTTTATACTTTTAAGCAGAGAAAAGCAATGTTCAGATTATCCTGAAAGGGCCAACTCCACAATAGAATTCCAGGGTTCATTTGAAATATCTGACACACAATATTGGAGACAGGGCAGCTTAGCCCTGCCATCACCAAGGAGACAGCGTGAACAGCAAAGCGAGCAAACGGAGCGCGCTTCATCACATCTGGATTTGTGTGGTTTTTGCCAGGGTTAGGCGCTTGGGGAGAGTTTCTTATTTAGTGACGAGGCTGCGGTGCTGGGGATTATTCTGGTCTAGTGAACCTGTGCAGAGCTGGAGGTTCTACCTAGGGATGTCAGACAGGGTTCCAGCACATGTAAATAGAGAGTAGAAGACTACCTAATCTTTTTATGATATATATATATTTATTTATAATGTTGTGTATATAAAATTAAAATTACATTACACTCACTGAGCACTTTATTAGGTACACCAGTCACACGGCAGCAACTCAAGTGTGTTGAAGCATGTAGACAGGTTTATAGCAAGTCCAGACTGATCGTCAGAATGGGGAAGAATGGTGATTTGCGTGATTTTGAATGTGGCATGGTTGTTGGTACTAGACAAGCTGGTCTGAGTACTTCAGAGACTACTGATCTGCTCGGATTTACACAAATAACCATCTTTAGGATTTACACAGAATGCTCTGAAAAAGAGAAAATATCCAGTGAGTGGCAGTTCTCTGGGTGAAAATGCCTTGTTGATTCTAGAGGTCAAGGGAGAATTGCCAGACTGGTTCAAGCTGATTGAAAGGTAACGTTAACTGACATTATGACACATGCAGAAGAACATCTCAATGTACAACACGTCAAACGTTGAGGCAGATGGGCTACAGCAGAAGATGACCACATTGGATGCCACTCATGCCAGTTAAGAACCGGCAACTAAGATTACAGTTCACGCAAGGCTCACCAAAATTGCACAAGAGAAAATTGGAAACATGTTGCCTAGTCTGTTGAGTGTCGATTTCAGATGGTGTGGGTCAAAATCTGGCATAAACAACATGGATCCACCTTTAAGACCACCATTTACCTTCCTATGGCTACTTCCACAAGATAACGTGTCAAGTCACAAAGCTCAAATAATCTCATCTTAAAAAAAGACCTTTATTAATTGATAATTAATTAATTGTTAATTAATTAAAAAATAGATAAATAATTGTCAGTCAGACCCCCTCCTTATGTTAAAACGTCGGTTGAAGAAAGAACACATGCTATTTTTTTAGTACTATAAAATGTTTTTGTTATTGTTTTTTTTTATTATGTAAAAATGCTCTGAGTATTGGGCGTGTTTTTTTGTGATGCCTTTTGTCTGTGTACAGTAATGCATGCGACAAAATCATTTAAATCATATTATTACACACTTTCTATAATCACACCCCATGACCTATACTCCAATTAAATGAATTTTAGGCTTGTAAGTCTAAAAATAAATTAAAAACATAAAATCTAATGATAAATTAGTAAATTAAAATCTAATGATAAATATAGTCAAAAATCACAGATGAACGATGAAGTACTTGGTAAAATGAAAAATTCAACAAATGGTCGATACATAGTTGAAATATAAATCAAAACCCCATGGCTATATAATAATATGGAATCCTTGAAGAGGTGGTAAAAAGTACAGCTAAGTGTCTTTGCATTTCTGTGCAATATTTTACGAAATTTACTAAAAGTTTCAAATACCTGCTGAATAAAGACTTTGAAGTGCCAAGCTTTTAGCCTAAAAATGAAAAGATCTGTTGTAGAGGAACCCCAGCAGCTAACATAGGGTGATCATATACTTTCCATAAAAGTATTATGCAGTAGTTCTGATAGTAGTATTCTGGTAACTTTCTGAAGATGAGTGTGTTGTAGATATGAAAATGTCATGTTAACAATGCAGATGTGCAGACCACATGTGGTAATCTAATATGAACCCTGGCCATTTCACATATATAATTATCAGATATGTTTTTAATGAATTTTTATACTTACAATCCTAAAAAGTCATTTAATTGGAGTGTAGGGGATGGGGTGTGAGTGTCATAATTTGATTTATGTTGAATTGTTTTTGCACATTCATGCAATACCCAGACAAAGCAGACTAGCTCAGTCCTGAGAGCATCACCTGTGTGGCCATGTTTCAGACGTGTTAAGACATCATAGAAAAGAGCATATGGAAGGTATTTGAAACGTCATGTAGCCTCTCTGAACACACACTGACCAGGGTTTAGATGTAAGCTGTGTACATGTCTTGATTGTTCTGTGTGAGAAGTCGTGACCTGTAATGACTAGTCAAAGCAATGCTAGCGCAGCCGTATGGTGTATGGCAACTTCAGAAAGTAAATGTCAACAAGAAAGGAAAGCCAGATCGCGGATATTTAAGGCGTTTAAGAACCCCGGCCAGCAAGTCCAGAAAATAAAGAGGATGTATGGTCACCCTTCAACAACTAGTTTTCTGTATCATCTTGTGCTATATTTTTATTTCAGTGCTATATCTTTGTTTCAGTGTAACTGTAGCAAATTATTTGTGCAGGATCACAAAGCATTGATCCTTTTCTCCCTGCTCTGTCCCTGAAAAAGCTTCTGATTGTTTTGTTCCATTTATGAAATGTATAAAAGCCACAACCGCATGTGAACTGGAAGAATACCCTAGCTACGTCTCTCTGGGACAACCGTCTATCACCCCTGCCAGGAACCGCTGTAGTCTACATTATAGAGATTAGAAACGTTTTTTCCCACTCTGCTATGGGAAGTTTCAGTTGTACGTGTGGTAATGGTAATCTTTTATATTTCAATTAATTAGTTAGGGCAAATATTTATTATTAGCTGATGTTAGAGTTGGCTAGTTGTTAGATAGCTAGATATCCTAGCTAGCACAGCTCCACTTCACATAGCAAGCTGTCAGCAGAAAAGTTTGCAGATACTTTAATACATATGATTCTCAATTGAAACACACAAGAGTGTCAGTAGGAAGCAAAGTGAGTATTGCACATGCAACGGTAGTAAGCAGGCTGTGGTCCCAGTAAATATGTGGACATGGCTGACTGTGGCTTAGTGTATAAGATAGGAGAGCACAGCATGCTGGGATATCCAGGTGAGATATGCAGCTGCAGTGTGTGTCACACCCTTCAGACAACAGTTCATCAAAGCAGAAGTGACTGTCTGTCAAGGCAGACCTTTTACGGTCAACAAGATCTTTGTAGGTAGGTGAACCAAGTACAGCCTTATTAAACTGTGAAATTATACTGCTTTTCAGTTGACAGAAGTCTAGAAAAGCAAGCTGGCACATCAGTGACACTTATAAACTAGCAAAGCCAGCACTACAACAAGGGTTCATTAATGAAAACTGCTCCAGCTAAAGACAGTGTTAAGCATTACTAAAGACATGCAATATGTCAAATAAATATGACAATGATGATGTTAACTAATGTAATGTTTTGAGCACCTCTTTCTTGATGTAGAAATATAGTTTATTAAGCTACATTTAACTATTTAACTACATGTGTTATTTTAAGTAATGTTTTATTGTTGTACCCTCAAGTACTATATATCTGTATAATGTACTCTTGTAAAGTGTTACCACTTACTTTAATGACAGAGTTATGAAAGGTGACCTCAGATGAAGCCAGATGCCAAATGATCCAGTATGAAGGAGAGGCTAAGCGTTCTGTGAGCAGTGCTTAATCTGTAAAACACGAGGTAACAGAACACCCAGGGGCAGGTGATCTGGCAAGTGGGAGAAGGTTGCGGAACATATAGATGCAGCGCTCCGAGCGCTCCACCTCCAACAGCAGTGTTGAAAATAGACCTAATGTAAGTATGACGGCAGTATAGTGAGGGGGAAATCTCAGCGATTCTGTGGCAGTTACAGTGGGTTACAGCTAAAATATGTTCCACCACATATTAAACATTTTTTTTTAAACATGATGCTGGTGATTGTGAAGCAATTGTAACTTGTTTTTCAGGCCTTAGTAATAAGCTCATGTTTAAGTTGGTTTAGTTATGGAAATATACACTGGCACACAACTAACAGTGAATCCTACCAACTAACAGTGAAAACCATTCCTTAAATGTTAGTATAGTACAGATAGTAGAATTTATTTTACATTGTCAATGTTAAAGGTTCAAAGCATTTTAATATGGATCGTTTTTGACTCATCTTTAGATTGCTGAACGAGTCCCCTGAAATGCTTATTCTATTCTTTCTCCTGTTATCTCTTCTACAAACTCAGCGGTTTGGCCGAAACTTCTTATGTAGCATGCATGAGTGAGCCCTTTGGCCCCTAACGAGATGTGCGCTAGCGCGCTCGCCAGACTGTAAATGAAGTGCTATCCCTGACCTACAGAACGCCCACCCCGTCACACCTCCTCTTCCTCTCCTCTACTCGGGCCAGACAAGGTGAGAGGAGGGCAGGAGGAGGGTGTGGGAGGTATCGTTTTGGCTGAGAGTATCTAATGAAGTAGGTGAAAAGCAGTGGACATGAGGAACTAAAGTTGGTGCTATGGTCTCCGTACATTTTTTCCCCAGCTATCCAGGAAATGAGCTTGGGTTAGCGCAGCTCCGCTATAGCAAGCCTCTATTTTAAGCCTTAAACAACAGAGTAATACTAATGCAAACCAAGTTGCCTGGCAACGCACATATTGAAGGCTGTGAGCTGGAATCCTTCATCTGTCCAATATGCTCCCCGGAGGTCTGGAACTGACATTAAACATGTGTTTAATTATTGGTTTCCATCTAAAAGATATGATTCCTCTCCTTTTGAGCAAACATTCATCTGTGCCCGTCTTAACAAATGCTTGCACAAAGCAACAAGCACATGCTCTGAATTTTCTGTGACAGATACGCATTTCCTTCATGAGTAATGGAATGAAGTCCGTCATTTTGTAGCTTGATACCGTGTTTCAGCTGTAAAACACAAACAAAGAAAACAAACACAAAACTTAGGGCCTCACCTTCTGAATGAACACTGAGATGAGTTTCATCTATTTTGACTGGCTACAGCAAGCTTGTCATACAAAATACAGAATCTAACCTTGTCTTCAACTGCCTGCCAGATGTCTATCAAAATAGCATAATATTACTACCTCATTGTAAGGTCTAAACTGCTTGCTTATCACTTTGGAGAGCAGTTCTAATTGACTTAAAATGTACTCAGGAGAGGCAGTGAGTTTTACCAGGTGCACAGCTTCAAAGAGCTGAGTTTGGGTCATTTCCACAGCAACTCTGGAGGGATTTGGATGGTGTTTTGGTGTCATATTGAGCAAGTGGCCTGATGTTCAGCGAGGCGACAGGTCTGAGCTCAAAATCTCAGCCTCACAGCCTCTTTGAAGGCTGACTGTGTCACACACACACACACACACACACACACACACACACACACACACACACACACACACACACACACACACACACACACCTCTTCCCTGTTTAGCATGGGGAAGTCAACATGTCCTCAGACAGCAGCGGTTTGGCAGTGGTTATGTCTGTCCAGATCTGTCTCTCGGAGAAGATTAAACCCTATGCGTGTTCAAACACATCCATGCGTGTTACACACGGCCGTTCTCGTGCTCATGAAAAGCAAATGTGCATTTAAGCGCAATCTTTTGTTCAACTTGCAGGTCTTGTAGGTGCGACTTGTAAGCATGAAACTGAGAGCTGAATGAGAGAAGCTTGCTGGCATTTGTGTACTATACGTTGTTCATGCTGATGTGGATGACGATGGGGTCAAGAAGTTGCAAGCACATCACAAAGCCTGATACACTGCAGTGGAACAGGCCTGTCTCCCTGTGTCTGTCTGTGTGTGCCTGTCTCCCTGTGTCTGTCTGTGTGTGCCTGTCTCCCTGTGTCTGTCTGTGTGTGTCTCACTGTCTTGTTGACGTTCTCTTTCCCGGCCTTTCTTGTTCCGTATATCTCCTTCTACCCAAGCTTCCCTCTGAGTTAGCCACCCTCTAAAAAAATATGTTGATTTAATTTGTGCTGAAAAAGGAACGCCTTAAAATTCAGTTATAATGATTACAGGCTGTTGGAGTATATTGTCAGAAAGTGAATTATTGTGCAAATTTTTACAGTTATTTGCAGAATCATTTATTAATTTGATTCTGTTATAATAGCATAACAGTAATGTAGTTAACATCAATATGAAGTAGCTTCACGATTGTGCCTTGAATGTTCACCCAAAAGTAAACATATTACATTAAAATCATTTTAAAGAAAACTTACTATAACTTTTACTGATGTCAGTCATTCTTCATTGCTTCATTCATTTTACTTAAAAAAGGTTTAGGATTTTAAATTTATATTGTTCTATCTATTTCCAACAGATGTTTATTTTTTCTGTTATATTTTACTTGGAAATGATCAGCTATCTTTAAAACAACAACAACAATAACAACAAAAAAACACAATCAAACTTTTTTTTTTATGGTAAAGCAGGCATTTTCAGAAGCAGCAGGTCAAGAAGGTTTACTGAAGTGGATATAAGTAACATGGTGTAACAAGCTAATCATGTTACCCATACGTTTGACCCAGCTGTGCTAAATGTAGTGACTAAAATTGCTAATGGGAAAAATGGTAAGATGGTAAGGTGGTGCAAAGAGTGATTTACAAGTGCAAGCCACTAAAAAGTGTTTTAGGAGACCATAACTGCTTTTAATAAAACTTAATGAATCAGGTGGAGACATTGTTCACCAGAAATTAGCAGTTCAAATGGAGTTTATCAGTTTGTTTTTGTGCTTTGGAAATGCGATGGGCACTTTTATTCAACATAAGGTATTTATATCGTAGGGTTGCTAATTTTGTATAACATTTAGTAATTATATCTAGTTATTGGCATAGATGCTTGTTGATAACCAGTATAGTAACTACTGTAACAGTTACTGTGGTAACCTTACAGTTCCAGTGTTTAATACAATTATGACAATATTGACTTGTGCAAGGTTTTACATATTGTGTTTAAATGCAGAGGCCTGTTTGAAAAGTCTGGTGTTTTGTGGAGTTAGAATAACCTGGCTTTGTGATCTCTAATGTTCATACACCTCGCATGTGTTTGCTCCAGCTCTGAAGCGTTTGCAAAATGCATAAGGTATGAAATTATTAAGAAGGATCTTGTCCTGTCAGGAAAGCACGATTATCAGTCCTGCACATGACAGTCTCAGCAGCCATGCTGGTGACTGGCAACTATAGAAATGGACGTGTTGAAATGGTGTTTAGCTACACATCATTATTTTGTCCATTTTTGAAGTCATCACTGCGAGGAGTCACTGTTTGGGGTTACAAAACAACAAAAAGGCAATGTTGCCATGGAGTTTGCACGAGGCTAATTGGCTGGTGTCCACTTCGCTTATTAGATACGTTGAAACTCCAGTGCAGAGTGAAGCAAAATGTGGACACCAGTCTTGACTGATTCATTACGGTTGGGGTAAAGGGGAAAATGTGAGTGTTACTTCTTCTACACACTGTTCCTTAGGTCCAAGTTTACTTTATCTTAGCGCTGTAGTCTAGATGTAGTGCTAAGTTCGCTGAGCCGCAAATGATACACTGCTGAGCAATACATGCATTGAACAAAATAATTTTCAGCCAGCTAGAATAAATCCATCCATCCATACATTTATTTATTCGGCCATTGATTCATTCTTTAGGCGCTGTCAGGAAAGTTTATGCAAATCTGTTCTCAGTAATGAATATTTGTTTATTCCAGTCCTGCAAAAATAATTAATTTTTATTCATTCCAGATTTTTTTTTAAATGTTATGGAATGAGGTCATCAAAGTCAGAAATATAAAAAAAATTGTAGAAGTCCTAAGCTACTTACATGGCCTACAACAGAGAGGTATCCATAATCTCTATCTGTCTGTGCCATTAGAGGGAGAGAAGGAGAACACGGTAACATGCTGATAGTTTGAGCTCTTTTGTGTGGGACAATTTTAGATTCACTCTGTACATTTTTCCTACATTGCAACAGCTGTCTCCTGGTGTGTTAAATCATTTGTCTCCTCTCCTCCTCTGCGTCTCCTCTCCTCCTGTGCCTCTCCCCTCCTCTCTTGCACTTCTGTCTTGGTACCATTCTTCACGTTGTGCCCTGGCTTCTGGGTGTGGTGTGGCTTTAGTCATCATTTCTAGATGAATGGAAAGATGCTTGTGTAGCCCATCGGCGAAGGTGTACAGAAACCCAGCAGTGAATGATTATATGCAGCTTTGGGATGCTTGAGCGCAGTGCTGTGTGTATGTGTGTTTTAAGGAAAGGATCCATCATACGCTTGTATGTGGATCATTTCTCTTGTTATCTTTCTTGGTAGACTGGCATAATTACAACATCTTTAAGCCTGCTTCCTTAACACGCTGGGTCCGTCCTCTGAAGGATGTTCTCACCTGTGGGGTCTGCCTCACACCTCCCCCTGTTTCTAAACTGGGGCTCACTTGTGCTTTTTTTGTCCTTGAGAGGCTAACCTCTGTAGAGACATGCTCCGCTCAGGCCTGGCTGGAGGACGCTGGCTCTCGGCATCCTGTCTTGGCACCAGCAACCCAGATAGGAAGCGCTCCTTTAGGGCATGGAGCTCACCGCTGCCTGCCTGCTGACGCCAAGGCTGAGCCCCGTGATTCCATGTTCTGTTAGATAACTCTGTTACTGCAGGTTTTGAGGTTTTACTTATCGCGACGGTTCTCGTTAGGAGACGTTTTTTTCTGCTTTGTTTGTGCACCCCCCCCCAAAAACAACAACAAAAAAGACCTAAAGAAACTCCACAATGTGTTTCTTTTGAATTTCACGATGCTGTGATTGTTCTTCATTTTCAGACAGAGAGATGTGCCCTGGTGTTGAAGGTATCTGCCGCAGCGTTAGCTCAGAAGCATATACAGCGTATTGGAAGTGATCGTCCTTATTCCCAGCAATTTTCCGCCACCCTTCTGCCACTGCCTCACTCTGCTGTGTCTTACGTGGTGAAGGTTGGAGTCAGGCCTGCGCTGCATATTGAGGGGTTTCAGATCTGTGGCCATATTTAATTTCTTCTTCTGATCTTAAGTCCAACTGGGATGTGATGCTTTATGATTAGGGAAGGCATTGTTCCCCCCACAGGTGTTCACCACTTTGAGCAGAAGAGATCTGACAGACATTCAGGCTTGCATTTGGTGTCATGATGAACCTGGGCATACCTCCATGTTTCTCTGTGTGCTTCTGCATCCCTGGGCAAACCTCCACGTGCCTTCGTCTGCCTCCGTCTCCCTGGATGTTCCTCGGTGTGCCTCAGTTGCTCTTATCCTGAGTAACTGACAGATGGAAAGCACCGGCTGTGGCCTGCAGTTGAGGGTGGACTTTTAAACTAACAGCTCTGGGGTCCTGGTGGCCATCTTTTATTTAGCAGGATCTCTGTAGAGAGCCTGGCCCATGGGCCTCTTTAGCACCATGTACACACGGCTTGAGACGTGAGTGCCTGTAAACGCTGCCAGTCGCTGTGATTCATGTGTGCCCAGAATCGGCAGGTGGCAGAGCCTCTTTGCTCAGACCTCCTGCTAAACATTTTTGTCTTTACTTTACAGTGAAATGTTTGCTCTTCTTCACTGTCTCATTAGACACTCCTTATTCTCCTAACTCATTGTAACCCTAGCAGCCATGCACCGTGGCCAAGCCTTCCACGCTGGGGATGCATCTCTGCTTTAGTCGTCTTTCAGAAACCCCTGCTTCTAGAGTTTCTTTTTCCCCCTTTTCCTTTAATTGATGGGATGCTGGAACTTGAAAAACTCTTTCTCTGGCTCCCTGGTGTAATGTTCCAGTGACACTCCTAGCCGAGTGGGTGGAAGCGCCTCGCTCAGAGGGTGTGAACGTGTGCATGTGCATGAGGAACTTGGATAGGGGTGCAGGATTGGCTGCTTTGTGAGCGCATTTGTTTACTTCTCAATCAGAGCTGGGCTTAATGTAATTGCCAGAGCATGTTCCACTCATTATGTGGCAGTCAGTGTTTCCTTGCTCAGATGGGCCCAGACACTATGCTAATTAGCTTACATCTGACGGGGGGGAAACGAGGAGCACAAATGAACACGTAACCCAGTGACAAATGGGTGTGCATATTTAAGTGGTTTGCCGGTGTTTCTACGCAGTCTTTTTTTTTTCAAAATTAGGATACGTGGTTCTTAAAAAGAATGAGAAGAGATCACAGCCCAAGGACTCATCCTCTTTAAAGCACTGCTTAGCAACTCCAGACCACACGGCTGCAGGTGTCCCTTCTTCCATAGTCTGCGGAGGCTCCATTGTGATGTCTGACAGTAATGTGAAGCATTTCACCCTTCCAGATGTCATCATAAAAAGTACCCTTGGACTAGAATACCAAACTGTGGTCGTTTTGTGGCATTTGAGTATTGGTCTAAAATATATTTAAAACATAGGACTACCAGAACACCTGGGCAGGTCTTCCAGATCACCTGGGCAGGTCTACCAGAACACCTGGGCAGGTCTACCAGAACACCTGGGCAGGTCTACCAGAACACCTGTCTCTCTGCTATGCTGCATAAGACTACCAGAACACCTGGGCAGGTCTACCAGAACACCAGTCTGTCTGCTGTGCTATGTAGGACTACCCTGACCTTCGGCTCTTTCCCCGTTTCTTTGTTCTTCACAATATCTATACCATTTTCTTTTGAACAAATCTTCTTGATATCCAGTATATAAGGTTTGTGTTGAATCACACTGGCCGGAGCCTCGCTTACGGCGTAACAGGAAATTATTAGTTTGTAATTTTAATCAGGAAGCCCAAGCACTGCTAACGAAAACACCCTTGAAGTAGAACACCAATCTGTGCTCATTTGCTGCTTGGTGGATTTAGAGCAGTGGATTGAAATGTGTTTCCTGCTAATCAAGACTTTACTGCGTTTTTTCCCCTACCCCAAGTCATCTGTTTTGCGAATTATTTTTAAATGCATGAAAAGATTAATTACTTGTCTCTTCTGCTCTCACAAACATTAGCCATTCAAAAACTTTTTGCTATTTTGCTGTCTCTGTTTATGTGCTTACAGAACACTTCCATCCATTTGAATGTAGTGCCCTGCTCTTCTCATACTCGTTCATGCTAGGATGAATAATACAACTGCGTGCACATCGTTATCATTCTAAGAAGTGAACTTCATCTCCTGACATCAGATTTGCTTGAATCAACAGTGCGTAAAGAAAAGCAAGAATGGGCTTTGATGAATTTGACTAATTCCTTGTTTATTTCTACATGGGGCTGCTTCATCTTTCTTCCTTTCACAAGGAAGTTTAAAGCAGCCTCTCATTTGGGCCCATCAGACCTCAGTTTGAACCGTGATGCTCATGGTTGACAGAGAAGGTGATGATATAAGCAAGTCTATTCCACATCATGTTACAGAACCTTCCCATTTCAACCCTTCCTCATAGTTTTTTCCCCACAGTGAGGCCATGGGCCTGGTTAAAAATAGCAGCCTGGTAGGCCCTGACACTTCAGCCATTATCCAAGTGCTTGTGTGTATTGTTTTTGTGTATATCTTTAACATGGTAAAGATATAGCTGCAGTTGTAAGTATGATGAGATGATCATCTTATTTGGACTGGGGCTTCCTGAGCAGCTGATGCTTGGTCAGGTGCTAACAGAGAGAGTTATAGTGACCTGTGAGTACTGGCATCTACATGTTACTTTTTTAATACTACAAGATTGTATTAAGCTAGTATTAGACTTTATTAAGTATTAATTCTAGCATGTAGATTTCACCCCTTTATTACATTAAAACTGGAAGTTATCAGTATTTGTCAGGGCTGCACCTAAAG
Source organism: Sternarchorhynchus goeldii (assembly GCA_028565775.1). Taxonomy (NCBI): domain Eukaryota; kingdom Metazoa; phylum Chordata; class Actinopteri; order Gymnotiformes; family Apteronotidae; genus Sternarchorhynchus; species Sternarchorhynchus goeldii. The sequence goes on from JAOXYF010000008.1 coordinate 10,022,944, forward strand.
ATTAATCTAATTATTATTGTTTCAGTTAGTCGGTTAATGTAAGAAGTACATTTAACAGTTATTATAAAAATTAATTTTTTATTACTTGATTAATATAACTTTCCCTGCCATGATGATGATGATAATCACCATAACAACAACAACAATAAGCTATCAGAGGATCACTGCTATGATGATGATGACAATGATGATGCTAATAATAATAATAATAATAATAATAACAATAATAATCAGATGTATCAGAAATAATACTGGTCTACTGGAGATTTTTTAAGTACTTGACTTAAAACTCAAAATTATTTTGAAATTATTTTTGTTCCATCACTGGAGTAATATGCGGTTAAGATGACCACTAGGGTTGTACTTTTGCAACAGTGTGGAGAAAATAACACTAAATGAAATATACAATTTACAGACAATAACAAATAACGCTGTAATATTACCGTTTCACACACAGACATGCCTGGCTTGGCTAGATGACTAATACTATGTAGCATTATAACAACAAAGGTACAGAAATGACTTTTAACAATGGGGGCGATGAAGAAACATTTAGAAAATCAATTTTAAGGAACTGTTGGTAACAAACATGTTCCATCCTAATATATAATGCTTGGGTAGCGACTAAAGTGAACGGGACAATGCTGTCTTGCTGCCATCTTGAAAAAGTGCTCCAGGAAACTTTTGTTTGAAGTTTGTTTTGACTGGGTGCAGCCATCTTGCTTCATAGTAACTTGTCTACACACATGATGCAAATCAACAAATATTGACATATTTATGTCACCCACTGTGTTTGTTATGTTGATGAGTCATCCCAGCCCAAGTATTTGTAAACATATCCTACAAGAAAAGATTAAAAGTGGATGTTTTAATAAGGCAAATGTAATATTAGTACTGTACCAAATACACTAATGCACAAAGATGATAACTGACATTTGGTTTTCAAAATAGCATTAATCCTTGAATTCACCTTTTGATTGGTGTGCTGTGTTCTGATTGGATGTGTCTTGCCCTTGGTAAAAATGCTTATTTATGTGAAAAGGAAGAATAACAAATGGATTGTTTCAGGTCTTTTGACACTTTGTCTGAATATGCAGATGGCAAGGGGAAAGGAAAGGTCTGTTTTGTATGAAAATTGGTTCTTCATAATCACACCCTTCCAAATACATGGAGCAAGATGTAATTGTTCTCCAGACACAGAATAATCAGGATGCCAGATTGCACACTTTCCCTCTTTTCACTTTTTCATGTTTCCAGGCTCCTTCTTCCATTCATCATTTGTCTAATCTGCTTACTGATTAGAAGAGGCATTTCGAATTTAGCAGTAGTAATATCAATTTAGTGATAATGAAATATAATATTTGCTGAAAAATATTTGTTGGCTTGGAATAACTTTTTTTTTTATTTAAGTAGTGGTGTTTTTAGATGTTTTAGGTGTTTTAGATGTTTAGATGTGGTTATCTTTGCCAGTAGAATGACAGTTGAATGAAAGTAACTGAAAACATGCACCAGTTCCATGTGACATTTAAGCGTTGGACAGGGAGGAGATGGTTTATCAGGTTTTGTGCATTCAGTCTAATTCTGGTTGCTGTTTCCACAGGAAACCAGAGATGGTGGATATTTCCTCAGTGCATGGATTGCATATGCTTGCTACTGTTTATACTTTTTTCCCCTTAAAACTCAGTGGCGCTTCCCTGCCATCTGTTGTTGTGTAGCTTGTATAAAAGAAGCCAGTAGTGTGGTGACAGGGACACCTGGGACCTTGTAAACTGTCCAGCTCTTTCCGGGGCCTGGTCGCTAAAACAGTGCTGCCACTGTCAGCCCCTTTCCTGCTCTGGCACACGGGCCAAAGTCACCCTTTATCTAGAGGTGACCCCCTCCTGCAGAATGTATGAATCACCCTCTTAATCTGACCAGACAGAGCGTCCTTCCGCAGATGGAGGGGTGGACTTCAGCGGCATGTCATCCGCTAACAGATGGCATAAATCTTACTCTTAAACGCTGCATTAAGTATTAATCATTCCTGGCCTTGTTGCTGTCACAGCAGGCCGCAGACGCCACAGGCGTGCGAAGTGTGATTAATGGACTCACCGCTTTCAGGAGTCACGGTCCGGGGCACCTGCTCGCCCAGCCCTGCCACGCCACCCGTGAGCCCTCGCTCCTGAGCCTCCTTTAGCTCCAAACAGGATGCTGACCTCACAGGGGGAGGCAGATGGATCCTTCTGGGTAATTAGCCACAGGAAGTGACATGAACCTTCTCCTGTTCATTCTGTGGAGGGGTTCCAGGAGTTAGCTCCAGCCGCGCTGCAGACAGAACCTCTCTCCTGAGTGACACGAGAAAGAATGAGAGGTGCTTTTGGGTCAGTGTGAAGTGTGGAGTTTAATTTATAGCTGAAAGTCACTTTTGATTTTTACATGCTCCTGTATATACTGTACATTGCTGTTCCATGTTATCCTGTGTGAACTGTAATGTGAAAAGATACCCCCATGATCAACAATAGACCACTCTGTGCACTGTAGACCACTCTGTGCACTGTAGACTACTTTCTGCAGTGTAGACCACTCTGTGCAGTGTAGACTACTCTCTGCAGACTACTCCATATCACAGCTGTACTTGCAGGTATCAGCTTGATGTTGGAGTGCAATTACTTAGTTTCTTAGTTTCGCAAAGGATTTGGTCTTTAGGGGCCAAGTCTTACCCCCCTGCAGAGATGACTCTCTGCCCACACAGCCTTGGGTATATAGTAAAGTTGCAGGTCTACCTGTGTAATCAGTGAGCTGCTGAGTTTACATAAGTGCTTTTTCTCCTGGATGATACATGGCTGGAGTAAGAGCTTCAAGCTTCGATGTGTCCACCTTCTCACTGGTCCTGCTCAGAGTCCCATAATCGCCCATCTCTCCCCCCATGTGTGTGTGTCTGTGTGTTTGTTTGGATGCACATGTGCACTGGGCCTTTCTGGCCTTTCCACTGATGCTGATGTAAGATGAAGGAGCAGTGTGTTTCAGCCCATGCCAAGTGTGCCCTTTGCCCCTCCTCCTCAGAGCTGCCCGTCTCCTGCCTCCTTACACAAGGGCAGTGTGAGGAAAACCACGAGACATAATTACGTTGTCTGAGTGAATCAGCACAGAGACGCCTTCATTCCTACTGAAGTGCCAGGGCTGGACGGCTACACATTTCCTCTTGAGCACCATTATTGAAATCAGGCCTTGGCCTGTCAGGTTCATTGTTTACTTCAGCTTGTGATTTACTAAACAAGTTTGAGCTGTTTTTTTACTTTCTTTTTTTCTTTTTGGTTATGAGTTGTTTACATTTTTTGGAGCACAAAGATTTGTATGTAACTTTATTTTTAAGTCAAATCATATTTTGCTCACTGTTGCTCAGTGAGCCATTTCCAAATTTTTCTTGTCTCAAAGGTGCTTCTACACTGTAATTAATGAATTAGTTTATTCCTATGTTTTAATTATTGCTTGACATTTGTCATTCCCGAGCCTGTTTAATTGAACTGTTTAATTGAACTGTTTCGAGGTGCACCTGTGCTTGCTGTAGTTGATAATGTTCATAATGGTCATAAAACCTTATCTCTTTTCTGGACTGGGGCTGGGACTGGGGCTGGGGCTGGGGCTGGGGCTGGGACTGGCCTTGCTCTGTGTGTACGGGATTGGTAAGCAGCTTCATATGGTTACAGTGAAGGCTGCTAACACTGTTCCCTGTGTGAAGATTTACTGATGAATCAGCAGTAGCACGATCCCTCTGAGTCAGAGTAAGAGGTAGAGGTCGTGTTCATCAGCACTGATGGTCAGGTTTGGATTGGCCAGTAGAATCCCTTACAGCTGATCATATGTTTGAGATCAACTCACCTTTTATGGAATCAAACTATGAACTAGACCTATATATATATTGTGTGTGTGTGTGTGTGTGTGTGTGTGTGTGT
>JAOXYF010000008.1:10028415-10047708 GCA_028565775.1 Sternarchorhynchus goeldii
TATTCTGTGTGTGTGTGTGTTCTATGTGGATTACATTGGAATGCATTCAATGCTTTTGGGCTCGTTAGATCTCGTTCAGACTTGATCTCGTTCAAGTAACGTTACTCTTTTACCAGACGAATGTCTTTTTATATCAAATGCAGTCTGAAGAGGAGCAGCACCTGCAGTGGTACCATGAATGTATACACACTCTTTGTGAGTCAACATGCACTCTTTCTAGCTGTAAAGTTTGAAAATGTATTATTTCATCCTAAATCTTTTTGTTGTAGCAACATGATCAGTCTTTCTTTATCTAAAAAAAGATGAACTCTAATATTAATAAACACACTATGAAATTTGTTATACGGTGTTCACCTGATTGCCCCATTTTTAGCTTATATATAGTGTTTTGAATCGACTAAGAGCACCTCCTGCACTACAACTGATGTTTTCACTCACGTATTTATGGACTCTTTGGTAAGAAGTTTCATATGACACTTCCTTAGCATCAACCATGGTGATGATTATTTTTCTTTCTCACTTAGAGATTGTTAATTATCTCTCTGGATAGATTGAACTGTGTGAGCAAAGGCAAGGACAATGAAGTGATGTAATTGACACTCCTTAACTGCTGTACGTTTCCCCTATAACAAACTGTAAGATTGTGCTTAATTTGTCTATAGGCCAGTCATGGTAAAACTGGACCCATCAATCAAAGGAGAGAAGTGAACTGCTGCCCACCCTGTTTTAGAGGGATAAGCAGCGCATGACTAACCCTAGTGCTGCTGGAGAGGAGATGGCTGGTGTTTTGAAAGCACTAGGTGTAATACATACTGACAGTGGTTGGAACATAGTATAATTGCCAGGAAAATTCAGATTCCATCTCAGTATACGGGATGAGGTTAGAATTCACACTGACTTTGTAATTGGATAAAATATAAGGCCTTCTCAAGTCACTTCTGATTAGGAAACTTGATTTAAATGAAGTGTCTAGGCATGATTTAGCAGACCTTGTAAAAGTGGAAGCTGAATTGCTGGTTTATTATGAATAAAGGGATAGGATTAAGGATGTGATGTTTTCTGGGTCCTGGGTGGGTTTATGAAACTTTATCTGAATAGCACTGTTAGCCCTAAAAGGTGTGTCTGTGTGTGTTTTAAACAGCCTTCCGAGCAGTTTTGCTGAGTATGAGCAAGGACACACTAGCTGTTGTTATTAACATATTACGTGTTGTTTTTAACATATCATTTGTTGTTATTAACATATTACTTGGCCATGGAGTACAGTACTCTGTTCTTAATTGCACACATTTGACTTGGATTCTTTGGGCTATGGCACAGAATCTTTATATCAAATTCTCCTGACACGTCTTTTGTGTTACTTGATCTTCACTGTTAGTTGTGTTTATTGTGAGCGCTAGTGAGGTCCAAGTATTGTCAGTGACGCCACAGTAAACAGGCTTGGTTGCTAAATAGAAAAAGATTTTTAATTATAAGACAAATCTTTCTTCCCTCTTGAAAGGGTTATGCTAGGCCTTGGACCACCACTCAAGTGAAATTGTATCACAAATTAAGTTACTTTGCGTTATTATGACATTGAGAGGCATTTTGCTGAACAGATGTCAAAGGGGTGATATTAGTTTCAAAGCTGAACATGTCTGCTAGGGACCTCTCCTATCTATAGTCATAGCAGTGTTCTTTTAATCGTGTCCAGCAGATGGGCAACTGAAATATAGATCTCTGGAGTGTTTAGTGAATGCACCATCCAGATTGCTGAGGACACCCTGCTGTATGAGCAGTTTACAACTCTTCTTCAGGTGGCCTTAATTGGCAACTTGCTGCTCCAGGTACCATTTGATCAGATCACATAAGTACACAGTCATATAAGGCCTGCATGACTTGCTGTGACCCCATGAAGACTGGCAATATGCTTGGAAAAATAATTGTACTATCATGTAATGGAACAGGCGTTCACTCAAGAACCTGGCGAGGGCCGTCTGGAAGGGGCATGAATGGAAGTGATGCTTTGCAGGGAACAGGGTTACAGGGATGTTGAATGTTACTGCCTTCCTGAAGAACTTAGTATTTTCCCCTCAAAATTGCTGATCTGAAAGTTTATTTTTGTGATAAAGCTTTCATCAAAGACTCCAGATGCCTCACCAGAGAGTGAAGTAGGATCTAGGACTAGCATGATAAATGATTGGTTTTAGCAAATCACTAGGTAGTGTGGGTATTTGTGGTACTTCATTATTGCTCAGACTGTAAATAATTCATGTTCAATTAAAAATGGCAATGTAATTAAACTGTCTGCCTCGAAGCTCCCAATAGGAAGTGGGTTTTTTTCCTTCATAATCTCTGTAGCAGCCCCTAGTTTTTGTTCTGACTCCTGGACTCCTCACACTCTGAAAAGCCCAGTCCATGTGCTGCCACAGGCTTACAGCCATCAGTGAGAAAACAAGAAAAGAGAAATTATCTGGGGATGGAAGAAGAAAGGGAACCTATAATCTTTTCAGTGCTTTGTAGCCAGGAACATGCTGCATCTATTGCCTCTTCCTTCTCACGCCTCAGAGCTGCAGGAGGAAGTGTTGCAGAAAAGAGGTCCAGTGTTTTTAACGGTGTATAAATCCCTTTGCTAAGCACCCAAGGAGCCAAACACACTGTCCTCCTGCACAGAATCCCATTGAAAAGCTTGCCAGAGAAAACTTTGGTTTTGGAGAGAGGAGGGGTAAAGTAGAACCTGTGGGCGGAGTAGCAGGAGCACTGGTGGAACCTTTCACGTCTGGGGGGAGTTGGGGCAGCGCCTGTTACACTAAGAACATTTCATTGAAAAAAACAAGCAGTAGGAAAGCTTTTTACCCCCCCCCCCCTCCCCAGGAGGTGTGGCCTGGAACACGGTGACATCAGGGTTTAATGTAAGTTTAACTTTCAGATCCTCCCCAGCAAAATATGACCAGAACAAGGCGTAGGTGCATTAGTTGAAAGTGCTGTTCTCAACTGGCTAACCAATGACTATGAAGCAACAGCTACACAGAGAAAAAAGTGAAGTACAATTGTGAGAAGAAGCCCTTTTAAATGATCTGGATTTGTGCATGGACTCCTCCTGCAGATGTGAACCTGCAGAAAAATGACCTTTTTATAAGAGGGTAATTGGAGTCAGGTGTTATAGTCAATTCAGGTATGGGAATGACCTGCCCGATCAAAAGCGACTTCAGGGAACCTTAGCAGAAAAGTTGAAACTAATGAGTGGAAAAGTCTACAAAATGATTTTATGCAGACTTGAGCCTCCATCAGCCATCAGTGAGGCAGACAGTTTGCAAATGGAAAAATTTCAGCACTGTTGCTGTTCTGCCTATGAGTAGGTGCTGAAGGAGGGAATATAATAGTGAGGCGCTGCCTCAGGCCTTGCCTGGCTTGCAGTTATTGAGAAACCAATGAATTCTAAGATGTATGAGGAAATTTTACATCAGGCATCAGGGCATCTGTGATCTAAAACTCAAAAAGATTGGATTGCACCGTAAGAAAATAATCCAAAACAACAGTAATCCAACAACTTCCAAGTGCCACAAACAGGATTGCCAATCTGGGACCCAGACCTCAACCTCTCTGAAATGTGTGATATTGAAAGTCACATTAAAAATGTATGCAAGTTCACTGTTTTCTGTAGAGAAGTATGCCAAACTGCTGTTATCTTAATTGCTGTGGAGGACTGATTAGCAGCTACAGAAAGAGTTTGCTTGATTTATATTGACAAAAAAAAAAAACTGAAAAGACCAGTTAAAGTAACACTTTTCCATTAGCGATTGTGTCTGTTGTGTTTGTTACATTGTGTCAGCCATTTGTTCACATAGCACTGTGAAATGCTGTATGTATTTTTTTTTTTATCAGACCCTGATGACAAGATCCCAGTGTAAGTATTGGTCATGCAGAAGTCCAAGTAATTTAGAAGGGTTCCCAAATTAGTAGGTAATAGAATCATAAAAAACACATACTTTTATTTTACTACTTCTAATTTGAATATGTCTCCAAGCTATAGAATTCCAGTTTCATGTTAGCCTTTCGTCAGTTCTTCTTTGTGTTTGAAGAAATGAAAATCTGAACTGTTGGAGACATTTTGCTGTGAGCATATTTAAAGGCATTGAACATGAGGATAAAAATAAACCCGTAATTGTCTTCTATTAGAACAACCATTCCAGTAACAGATGGCAAGGATCACTGACAATAAGTATGTCTGTTCTCTTTCACCTGTTCCCAGTCAAGGTTTAGTAACTGAGCCACAGCCAGTCACATGGAGCATATGGCCACTCTTCAAACTTTAATTACCCAATAAAGCTCCGAAAATAAAAGCTCTACCACACCATACTGCTGATGCCGGACCTCTTGTTGTTTTATTGGCTTAGCTGTGCTGATGTGGAATTTGTTTTATGCCACACAAACAGCCCAAGGCTTCCGTGGCTGCTATCTCAGTAGCTTCCTGCATATCAGCTCCTGACCTTGACTGCTCTGATAGATGGGAGACTTAACAACAAAATCCATTTGGTGGGTTGGGGGGGGGGGGGGTGCGTGAGTGCTTTCCCGCCCTGTTTGTCAGCTTCAATGGAAAGTGGACGTTCCAGCGTGGCTCTTTTGAAGCGGTGAAGCGGCTCCTGCAGCGGGCCCGTACCCTGGGTGCTTTTGCTCTCACCAGAGGCGTTTCTAATTAGACCCTGAACAGCGGGCTGCACCACGTTCACCCTCTGCTCTTTCCAGCGTGGGCCCGAGAAAGCCTCAGACACTACCCCTGCTGCCTGCCTGACATTTAGCAGATGTTGCCGCTTGCTCTCTTCTTCCTCGTTCCTTCATTTTTCCGTCCTCTTTTCCCTTTGACTTGCTTGACTTTCTCACTGACTAATTTATCCACGTTTCAAGCTCCCCCCCTCTCTGTTTTTCTCCAGCATGACTGGCATGTCAAAATGTGTCACAGTCGTAGCTTACCTTGATGTGTTTGCCAGTGAGGGAGGCCTGTATTTAATCCCATCGCAGTGTATTAGTGCCACTTTTCCTGTCCCAAGGCTATGCTTTGCTAGTTTTTGGAAGTCCTTTTTGGGATGGATAAATATTGCAAATACATAAATGTGCCTTAAGGAAATGTGTTCATACTTGTTGTAATAAGGGTGTGTTTATATTTGTCGTTTGGTTTCTTTGGACCGGACCATTTTAGTCCTGTTTTGCTTAACATTCATGCTCAAATTTATAATTGAACCAAATTAGGCTAAAAAGAAAGTGGAATGACGCACATTATGACATATTTTGCAAGCCAGTCATCAGCACAAATGCACCACGCTGGGCTTAATGCTCTTGTCTGGGTTGGGTGGGATTTTTACCAACCTGGTGGGATTTTTACCAACTGGATCACAGCAAGAGGTGGTAAAATGGATAAAAGAGTCAGAATAGCAGGTATTTCACTGCACGTGCTCTGTTCTGTCATAACCTGCATTTGGTTTGATTAGATGCCTTTAGTTAGTATAGTGTCCATACTTCAAACAAACTGCACCAGAATTTAGAAATGGACCAAGACCTACTCGTCTTCTTATTTGGAGTTCGAAAGGAAGCATTCACACTTACTCTAACGAACCACAGAAAAAGTCCAGTTATGCGGCTTATGGCAAATTACATAAAACAGAGAATAAAATGTTCTTGAGTTGCTGTAGTAATGTACATTAAACGTTGTAAAATGCTTGCTGACGTTTCCTACATTCCTAACTTCCTACCTTTTTTACTTTCCTACCTAATTGTTTTCCCGCTTTGATGCAAAACTTTGAAGAGACCTATTAACAGTTAATATTTTCAAATGAACATCCAACATGTAGTGGTTCTAGGGGTCTATCAGTGTGTAATGGAACAGGAGAGCTGGAAAAGGTACTTCAAAGAGCCTTGAGTGTTGGTGTAGCAAATCACATTAAAAGAGTCTGCTTGGTATTTCTGCTAGCACTCAGCAAGGCAGCAGTAGTCTTACTCGCCATACTTACTCTCCATACTGAATCCTGCATGGCATTTAACTGTGTATTTTGCAGCCTGACTGGCTTGCATGTAGGGGCAGGCAGTCATGAAAGTGTCGCTATTGCACTGATGAGGCTTCTAGAGAACTACTACCTGTCTTCTTATTTCAATTAACCTTTATAATACCCGGGGAGTCACACTAAAGTTTCCAGTGGAGATTGGTTAAGGAGCAGACAATTATTCATTAAACTGCAGAAAATGACGATAAACTAAAGAGTGCGTGCATTTCAGTGCTTTTAACCACACGGAGTCTTGCTGATGTATACACTGGTATACACTGAGGTCAAGTTGTATTATCTGTGAAGCCTGCATGTGAAAGAAGTCTGTAGTGTGTCGGAGTAGTGCAGCTTTGCAGAGTGGCTGAGTAAACGTGCGGGGGATAGAGCGCTAGTGCTCTGTACCCCAGTGTCATTGGTGCTGCTGAGATAATCCTTCTCATACCTCCTGTTTAGCCATCTCACACTTTTGCCTGGAGCTGAATCCTCCAGCTCAGCTGCGCATGTCTCAGTGCTACACACCCCAGACCTGCTGTTTTGGGACACGTAGAACGTAGTAGCTAAAGCTAGAAGCCCGAGCTTCCATGCGTTAGTGACTCACTACAACTGGGTCTTTGCAGTTGTCTTTTTTTTTTTTCCTCCCTGATATTTTCTGACAGTCTCCCACCCCCAGATAGATTTCCGTCTTCAAGATGCATTGAGTATGGAAATAGATTAGTAGGCTGAAGCGAGTTGCTATGAAGAGAAGAATTCAGGAGTCTTCGAAGACGGAGCAAGTCAAGGTGACGTTTGTGTTCTTAGCTGGAAGCTGCTTACTTGGTTGTACTTTGACTGCTTCTGTGGTAACCCTAGCACATGCAAACAGATATGTGTGATTCTAGACTGCCTGTTCCCATCTCGCCAGCTGTCCGTCTGAGGACTGTGCCTGGGAATCTAAAGATGGCTCTCGTTACCTCCACTGAGAACTTCTGACTCTGCGTACCTTTGGATTTAACAAACATACATACAGCCAAACAAACATACAGCCACACACAGTGAGTGATCACACGCTCAGTTGGCACTCTGATTGGTTAGGAGTAGAGGGCCACGCAGGCTTTGTAGATAAGTCAGCCTTACACGAAACGCAATTAGTCTGGATCTGCGTGTGCTGATTGCTGGGGAGCCGGATGAGGCTCAGGCTTATTGTAAGTCCTGTCAACAAACTGGGGTAGGGTGGATAGGGGTTGGGTGGGGTGGACAGGGGTTGGGGGTTGGGTGGGGTGGATAGGGTTTGGGGTGGATACCAAATCGGGGGGGGGCCACAGCCTTGGAATGGACTGCTATGGAAGAAGCCATCCCTCTCCACCCCTCCCCACCCCTCTCCACCCCATGCACAGCAGCTTTCTGCACCAATGGCGAAAGAAAAAAAAAAATTTCAGAAAGAATTCCTTGTGTGCACATAAGAGCATGTGTGCATATGCTTGTGTATGTACCTGGAAGCTGTACTGCCTGCGGCCCCTGATGACTTAGGAAATTCGGACCCATCAAGCAAATCTGTTGTCATTCTGATAGCGGATTTATTCTCGAGCAGCGCTTAAGTGCAGTGCATGCTGAGGAAGAGGTGGGCTAATTAAAAGAGGATCAGTCCAGACACAGTTTAATAATTCTGTGGGCAGTCAACCATCCATGTGAGATATACCAGCCATGGGTATGAAGGCAGGTGGGGAGAACCAAAAACACTAAATCCAGATAGGAAATCATTATTGGTGCCATCCAACATGAGAAAATAATAGATGCAATGAAAGCAGGGATTTATTATCAGATTTAATGTCCAATTTTCAATGCATAAAGAGCTAAGAGGTGTTTGGGCTGATACAGATTTTATATTAAGTTACAAACAAAGGTGGAATTGAAGCTGGCCAGTGGAGTTGGACACAACGTTCAATGGGCAGGATGTTTGAGCGTATAGCGGATTCCTCCCTGGAAACCTGATCCTTGATCAGTCTACTGTGGCATAGATTTATTTTGATTGGTCCCACATGCAATGCAGTGAACAACCTCTGGTGGCGTTTGCTGTGTATACCACCTGAGTAGCAAACTTTAGTTGTTTGCTGATGGGTAAATGAGTTCACAGGCGCGCACACGTTACTCTATTAGATTACATATTCTGCTTTTTGTAACAGATGATATATAGAAGGAAGCCAAATTAAATTGTAGTCTGTCAAAAATAGATCGCTATCCATTCCCAAGTTTTTTTTCCATTACTTCAGCATTTCTTTTTTTTCTAGTATGCTTGGTAAATATAAGCTATAAACGGTTGTTTATCATTTGTATTTATGAGCTAAATTAGAAAAATATCACTTTATTAAAAAAAGAAACTGCACTGAAATGACAAATGCCATGGGACAGGAACAAGTATCCTGTAAGACCCTCCCCTTTAAGTGCTTGACGTGGCACTGTAGATAGAGATGTCTGAAGGGATGCTGAGCTTTGCCATTTGGATGCCAACTCAGAGCTCTTTGGTATTTGCAGGAACAGGATCTTGGTGTAAACGGACCTCTCCACAACATCCCATACATGTTCAGTTGGGCTCAGTTTGGGAGAACATGCAGGACACACCATTTATCAGAGCTCACCAGAATTCTCCTCAAACAAGTTCTTGACAACTTCGATCTGATGGCACGATGCATTATCCTGAAATTTCCCATCATTCTGTTGGTACATGAAGTCCATGAAAGGCTGCAAATTTTCAACAAGCAGTGGAATGGAGGTACTGGCAAAGGTCATGTTCAGGTGGACCAGTGGACCCAACCCATGCCATGAAAACACATCCCTCACCAGTATGGAAACACCACCAGCCTACACAGTTTGTTGGCAGCTGGTGTCATGGCTTCATGGGGTCTACACCACATGTAAACCCTGCCATCATCCCCAAACAGCTGGTACCATAACTCATCTGACCAAGCCACATCTGTTTCCAGGCCTCTAGGGTCCAGTCAGCAGGTTTCATGAGCCTAGATGAGACACTCTGGTGGCTTCCATGGAAGCTAAAGAACACAGCTATGACCTGAGAGACGTGTAGGGAACCACACAAATGTGGACATGATTTCTGCCTGTCACTTGTCTGTTTGCATGGACAGTTTTATCCAGACACTGCTAGTTTATTACTCACCAGTAGACGACCACTGCTCTGTCCACTGTGGGTGGAGGGTGCTTCCAAGCCACCCTGAGGTAATGCCACTTCATAACTGATGTTCTGTCTAATGACTTTTGGCACATCACTATATTATTCTTAGTGACGATGCGATGCGATGTATCACTCTTTCAGTGACACACGTAAAAGCTACTTGATGCTAATTACTGCTACTTTAAGAGGATCTTCAACCTGCTATAAATGTGTGTATGAGTCAGTATGTAACTTACAAACTAGGTTTATGAGGTGTTTTGTGTGGAGTGTATGGTGCCATGTATCCTAAGAAGATTTACAATGAGGATTAAGCTCTCTTCTACAAGTTCACATAGTCAAAAAAGTTCTATATTTGTACTGTCTATTCACAGAAAACTACCAAAGTTTTAATGATGTTTAGCTAATGATGTGCTTTAATGGCAGCAGGAGTGTTTGAAAGTGATAGCCAAGACTTGCTTTTGGCACAAGTTTTTTGGCTTAGATGATCGCTTATTATAGTTTTTGAAGGTTAGAGAAGATTTTGACATGGTGACATTTTGAAGAGGTCTGTAATGTAAGTGTATTAGCAAACAAAACAGGAAATCTGACCAAGGAATTTTGAGATTTTCACCGCAGGGGCTATAGCCTACCCCTTCTCAGTGTTTTAAAGAAGGGGCTACAGCATTGTTAGCAAAACATCATGGTCTGTGAACATGGTACCTTAGCTAGTAAACTACATATGATAACTACTGGGACAGACATTGAAGCACAGTGAAATGAAATGTCTTGTCAAGAGTTACTCTTTAATTACAATCTCACAGTAATTCCAGGAGGGTGGACAACTCTCATCTTTGAATCTTAGCTGGAAAGGGAAACGTTATTCATGCACTTTCTGTAAGGTGAACTGTGAGAAGAACGCCTGGCTAATGCTAGCATACATGCCACTGGTGTACTCTTACTATATTAGTACTTAGTATTTTACACAGAATTTGTTTGTTTGTTTGTTGTTGTTTTTTTGGGTGGGAGCTATGAGGTACTGAGGTATTTTGCACTGGCTCTTTATTTGATGAAACTAGGCAGTGTTTCCTCATGAATCAAGCAGAAAGCTCAGTGCTTAGTCCTTTTCATCCTTGCGCTAGATGTCTCAATATTCAGCTCACATCACGCCCGATCCTCAGCGGCGGGGTGAGGTCTCCGCGCTCGGCCGCAGGCCCTCGGCAGCTGGGTGGACAGGAGCTCCAGCGGCAGGTGTGCCGGAGAGCTTGGCCACCCCACGCTCAGCCTGCTGGCCTCCCACTTAGTATTCCAGCAGCAACCACTGCCCACTGCCTCTTGCTCTCTCCCAGGATGTGCCAGGCTGGCTGCTGCTCACGCAGCCCTGGAAGCGGTACATCTCCTGGGCTCGTGCCTGGGCGTCCGGGCAGGTGTTTACCTTATCGTGTGGGTGGGTGGGTGCAGCAGGAATGGAGGGATGCCGCTTCGCATGCTTTAATTTGGACCTGATTTGTTTGATATCATTGTTTACTACCTTACTGACATGTTTGCATTTGAATGCGGTAGTTTGTAAAATTAGCCAGATGTGAGCCAGGTGGGGAAAACATGAAGAAGCACACAAATTTTCTCTAGTTAATTAGGCCAATTCTGTTTTACTTCTTGGAAATGTGTGTTTGCACTTTCTTGGTTCATTTCCTCCCCCTAGAGAAACTGTCATCATACCATATTGTAAACTGAGTTGAGCAATGAGGGAATTTTTTTTTTTAAGAAATTCTAAAATGTTATTACAGTTTATTACAGTTGTCCAGAGCATTTCAGTACCATGTAACTTAAGCTCCATGAGAGTGGTTACAGCCTCACCTCTGCCACTGGCCCACTGTTAAAAGCCTTATGACTTGCAAGTGTAACTCCTCTGCATGGACTGTAGTGTGCTTGCGGGAGCGGGTGCTCAGGCTCCCTCATTAAGTCTGTGGGAGTGAATGAACAGCGGTCATTGTCGGTGCAGAGAGGGCGAGAGAAAGGAGAGCCACGCGGTCTGGGAGAACAGCGAGGAGCCCTCAGCCCAGTGCTAACAGAGCTCGTCTGTGAGAACTGCCTGCCCCGTCTCAGCCTGTGTGCAGCAATGCTAATGAGGCTAGCCTCGCCGCTCTGCGCTAGGCCGACCGTGTCAGGCCGACTTCCAACAGTGCGGCAGGCTGCACGGGGAGCGTCTGGCTGGGCCACTTGGTGGCAGCCAGCGGCGCCGGTGAGCTAAGAGTGGGCGATCTATGACCAAAATATAATCACGATATTGTTTTCCCACATTGATCAGTATCGATTTTTTTTACAGTTTACAAGCTGCTACCAGCTTGAAGAATATCCATTGTTTTTATATCCTTGCTCTATGTTAGCTGCTATTCATATGGGGTTATAGCTGCAATAGATGACGCGATGCGTTGTTGTTTTAGTGTGGCCCCACGAGTGGACTAACACGGACTAACGATGGACTTACACGGACTAACGATGGACTAACACGGACTAACGATGGACTAACACGGACTGCCTTTTCACTTCGAGGAAGTGGAAGAGATTTGTTGTTTCCTGTCTTGGTTTGCTCCGACTGATCACATATTTGCAGATCATCTTAAAATCTAAGCTTCATCACATTTCAGATATTTACACCACGTGTAACTAACATCATGCTAACTTTGTGTCAGCAGTTTCCTCAGCTTTTATTGCAGGTTTGTTTTCAAATTTGCTGTCACGCCAATTGCTGGTTGAACTCATTTTAATCTAGTGTTCTTCACTGGTGGCTCCACATTGCTGTGCAGTAGGAGCATGTACATTCATGTGCAAGCCAGAGCTGGCTAACTGCTTGTTATCACATTTATTTTTGCTGTGTTGCATCTCTCCATACTGAGTAAATGTGTCAAAAGCTTATCATTGTTATCGACATGACTTTTATCACAATCTTGTGTGGAGATCATTTTCATGCCCGGCACTAGATGGAGGTTCTCGTAGGTTGGATGGAGGCTGTCTGTGCCCTGGTCGTACCCTCCACACCCCTTCGTTTGGCAGGCCGTTGATCCTGAAACTGGTGGGGATGATTCGGGGGAGGAGTATCTCTGAAGCCAAATAATTTATTTCGTACACTCTGAAATACCTGAATGTGATTTAATAATAATAAAAAAAGCTGGCACTCAGCCAGACATTGTTGTGTCAGTGCAAGGGCCATTACAACGGGCTTAATAATGAGAAACCGTTCACATGCTTTTGAACCACAGAGAGGTTTTTTATGCGCAGCGGTGCTTGTAACTCGCGTCTGCATATTAAAGTGCAGTAGAGAAAACACTTTTAATGGCTATTAATGCAGTTCTGTTGTTTAACGCGTTTGCCCGAACAAGAGTGTAGCGGCAATAGGAGGTGAGTGTGCACACGTAGGTGCTTACAGCAAGCTCTTCTGCCCTGCTGTGTGCTCGCAGTGAAGTGTGTAGCTGAAGAGGAAAGTTTACAGAACAACATATCCCTGAACCGGAGAAGGTACACGGCGCGGCGAACAAAGTCTATGTAAATGTCGGATTACCCGAGATTCACTAAGTATGCTGCCCCTAAGTCCTCGGGTGCAATGCAAGGACTCAATTAAACGGCAAGACTGGAGACAAGCTCATCAAAAAGATACCGTAAGAAGGGAATCTAATTTGTTCAGTCAAGAAAAAAATAATTGTAAGGAAGGCAGGAAGAGCCTAGAAAAAACAACAAAGTAGGGCAACCCTTTAAATACACGCTGGCAACGTAGAGCCAACCTGGAGCCACTAAGCAGAGGTAGCTAAGCTACCTCTAGACACAGACTATTCATTCTGCTCATCCTCTGACAGCTTTCTGCTTATCTCACCCTGATGCTAACTTTGTAGCTTTGCCCTGCCACCCTTTCCAACCAATCCCAAGCACCTCTGGAGTTATTTTAATAGCTATTTGTGCTGTATATACTATTTTGATCAAAGCCGAAGAGTCACCATTTCTGTTTGATGTGGATCGTTTTCTACTGAGTAATAATAAGGTTGGAGATAGACCTTTACAATGCATTACTTTACGTAGCATTAAATAAAAATGGTCTTAATTCTCCTCTACTGAGGGATGTTAATATATTTTACAATCTTATGTGTCAATCAGTGGCTTACTTGTTCCTCAGGTTAAAATGTTCATAAGCTAAACATCTATGGGTAAGAAATGCTATCTTCTTAGCGAGAAGAAAGAGCAAAGATTTCTCTCAATTTTTAGGCATCAGTTGCAGGAGGGTCAGAAGCGATGGCCTTAAAGGGCAGGCAGACCATACTTCACAATTTAACCAGCTGACACTAAAGGCTCGAGCCTTGAAAGAGTACTTGTTCTCATTAATAAACAAAACAAGCATTCCGCATGAATTAAAGCGCACCAAAGCCTCACTGCTCTGTAGCCAGGGGGCGTTTTAACCTTGGCACAGACTCAGACTTGATGTACAACCATATGCCATAGCTGTGCTAAATTAAAATATAATTACTTGTTGGAGTGGGCCGTGACGGCCCTGCCGTAAGGGTGTGTGAGAGAAGATGAAGCCGAAGAGTTTGAAGATGCAGACGCTTAATCACGATGCCAGCTGGATGAAGCTCAGTGTCATGGACACTGGATGGTTAGGTTCTTCCTTCTCAGGATCTGCTCTGAGGAAAACTCTGAGTGCCTTAGTTTAACATTCCTGGAGCGTAATAGTGTACCAGGGTTAGTGCCAGTGGGGGCCACATTCAGTACAGTATCTTCTGTGATGGGCTATTAACCTATGACCTTAACAGTATATCTCTGCTGTACTAGCGTGGAGAGTAGTGTAAATTTAACCTACATGAATAGATAGGCTTAGAACAGATCTCTCTCTCTCTCTCTCTCTCTCTCTCTCTCTCTCTTTATCTCTCTGTCTCTATCTCTCTGTCTCTCACTAGCTGAATACACTTGTCTCACACAGGTTATGATGTGCAGGTTGTATGGGAGCCGGGCTGTGTTGTTCTGGATGTGCTCTCTAAAATTGCTCTTACATTAATTTACAGTATGCAACATTACAGTTACAGTTATTTAGGTCTGAGTAGAATATTTATGAATAACTATTGGAATTCAGCTATAGACGCTTGAGAGTCCTGCTAAAGAAAAAGTTAAAATCAACACATAAATGCAATATATATGTGTTTAAACAGCTTAGAATAATCTCTATTTGATCCTTAATATGTGGTAGATGGAGAAATTGATGCAGAGGACATGAAACATTCCAAACTTTTGGTTACTGCCTCCTGCCACTTGTTTAGAAGAACCTACCAACAGACTTACAGTATACAGCCTGTCTACTGCCATGTACGATGTTTCACTAACCCTATATCTACCTCTCTTAGCAGTATGAAATACAGCACTGGGCTGCTGCTGACTACAGGATGACTAAACATTATTTAGGTGGTAATCTATTCTGAAGCGTCATGGTTAAGTAATAATTGTCTGTGTCACATTACTAATAAAGTGTCTATGAAAATGTTTGATCATAGCCATGTGAAAATGTAGCTCTTCTTCCTTTATATAAGTGTCTGATGTGACATTATGTCTGCATTCCCTGAGGTGCCAATAACAAGGGAGTCAATTGCAAGGGAGTCGAATACATCTTCGTCTTATGAGTCCTGTGGTGGTCTTATGACCAACTGCCTGGTCTTATGAGTCCTGTGGTGGTCTTATGACCAACTGCTTGGTCTTATGAGTCCTGTGGTGGTCTTTGTCAGGATGGTTCATCCCTGCTATTCAGCTACTGTACTCTGGCTTGACATGTGACACAGGGTTTAGTAGCGAGTTTGTACATCATGCCCTTCACGTGGCAGGACGAATGTACAGGACATGGCTGGCTGTGTCGAGGGACTAATGCGCTGGACACAGGCAGCTGCAGGCAGTGGGCAGTGGAGCGTGAGGCCTGCTGCTTTGAGGGTTAGGCCTGCGCCCCCTGCTGGGTGTAAAGAGGAGCAGAAAGGAGCTTTCAGGTTTGCTTTCAAGTCCTTGATGTATTGCAATAATAGTACTGCTCCCAGGGGTGCTATTGTGTCAAACATTTGTTTGCAGTTCTGATGATCATGTGAGGACTGGCGGACGTGATCAGCATGCGCACGTGTGTGTTTGAAGCAGAGAGGATGTATCCTACGTGAAATAGTTTGTGTGTGTTTGGAGCACAGGGTGTCTTGCGGATGAGTGATTAATTGGAATTCGCGTGTTGAGGGCTGTGGATGGCATATTTCCCCTTACAGCCACAGAAATGAGATCAAAGTGGATAGCATGATGAAATACCACCCAAAATAAGACAAACACCACGACTCAATTAGACTGCTGTCATGAGGTCTTGTTGCTCTCACCTGCAATAAGAAAAATCTCCCACAGGGCTTTCAGAGTCCCTTGTGTTAGGTTGCACATTTTAGAGACAAAATTTGTAGGTAGACTCAACCCCAAATGAATTACTCTGGCCCAGGAAGTTTGGCTTAGCTGATCTCATGAATAAAAAGTTGGATCGCATTATATAGAGAGCACTGTAATGGGCTAGTTTTCCCACTCTTTTGAAGATCATTTTTAACGAGACTTTGGGTCCACTCTGATGGAGACTGATGCTCTTTGCCTGTCTTTTCCTCCCTCCCTCCCCCCTCTCTCCTCTGCAGCAGCAGGCTGTACGTTTGATGAGGACTCTGACCCCAGCCTGTGTGAGTTCAGCCAAGGAGAGGAGGATGATTTTGATTGGCAGCTGTTCCGCGCCCACGCCTCCCCTCACACCACCTCTGATCTTCTGCGTGGTAAGCCTACCCAGCCTCCATCTGGGTCTGCTCTCATTCCACCAGGCTATTTCACACAGCTCGCAAACTATTTCTCACCATGTGACTCCATTTTGAGCGGGCGGCCGATCCTGGGCTCAAGCCTGGCTCTGGCAGTAGATGGTGGAGGGTTTCTCTGCTCTTGCATCTCTCCGTTCTCAGACTGGTTTTTCTTCAGCTTTTTGACTACTGGCTACTGTCAACTCACACTTAAAAGTGCAAGTCACTGTTATAGCCTTATTAGCAGGCTGCATGTGTGTGTGTGTGTGTGTGTGTGTGTGTTTGTAGTGGTTGTGTTTTTGTTGTTACCATGTACTGGTTTATTTCCCTACAAAGTGGGAGAATCTGGGAACTCACTGGTGTCTTACAAGGTTCCATGGTGGGTGTGTTGTGGAAGTGAATGGGATTCCTCACACATGGGTGGAGGCAGCTCATCACAAGTATACCGTGTCACACAAATCAACCTTGAGATGCTCTGTCGTGCATAATTCATCAGCCATAATCAGGCAGCCGCCCTCCAAGTCTCGTCGGTGTGTCCCTACTGTGAAGCTGATGCACATGTTCACCAAACCTGTAAAGTCAATGAGGTATGGAAATGTGTAGAAAACACCTTTCATTCCAACACTCACACACACACACACACACACACACACACACAAACACACTCGAACACACACATACAAACACACACACACACACATACACACACAAACACACACACACACACATTGTCCCTGGGAAAGATCTATAGATCTATTATCCAACTAATACTCATTATGGGCTCCTCTCTAATTGCCTATGCTTGTCAGAGTCCAGTGTCAGACAGGAGTGATTACAAAACTGGCCTTTCCCTTGACAAATTGAACTATTGATTGGTGAGTTTGGCGTTGGAAGGATGTTCACCCTGAAGGATACGTGGTAAGATCAGGGCAAGCTGGATGAAACTGCTTTTAATAAATAGAGAACCAACTAGAGAATAAACATTTGCTCGATGGGGTAGAGAGTCCTACAGAGAAATGACAAAACAATACATGAATATATATGATTGGAGATTGAAGAATAACAAGACCATAACAAGCATGGAGAAGATAAAGATCCAGATAAAGATCCAGATAATGATCCAGATAAGCAAGGAAATAATATTTACTGTAATGAAAAGATGATAGACTGGTGTTTGATGCAGAGGATGTTTGAAAATCATGTCTGTGGGGAGCAGCGAATCAAAGCATTAACTGAAAGGTCAATTACTACTGAAGGGGAGTAGCAGGCAGTGGTGGGGAGGCCTCAGAGGGTCGCTTGTTTTAAACAGAACCCAGTGTTTTACAACCCAGTGTTTCAGAACCCGTGGGGCTGCTGTTGTCCGGAGCTTATGTCTTTCCCACTGCGCCGGCGCGGTTCTGAGGCGTCTGAGGGCCCGTGCACCGAGGGCCCGTGTACCGAGGGCCTGTGCACCGAGGGCCCGTGCACCGAGCGTGTTCAGAGCAGGCGATGTGATGAGCAGGCTGCTCACACACGCTGCCCACGGTGAGGAAAACCTGGCCAATAATGAAGATGTTTCCCTCTGGGTTTAATTAAAGCCCATTGGCCTCGGCGGCAGACGTGCTCAGAGCGCACAGACCGACTCGCCATACGCACACATTTTGTCGGTGGGGGTTTGACGAGGTCACAGTTTGACGAGGACCTGCTCGACAGTGCAAATGCCAATAAATGTCAAGATCCTGTTCATGGCTCTTGTTTTGCCATGTTCAGTCATGGCATAGGGAAACACAACAGGCACAATCGAGCACAACTTTCCCCTGATGTTATTTTTGCGGTGCACTAATTTGAACGCCTGTAGCCACATTAGCTACTTTTCTCAGTGGAGCAGAGCTGCCTGTGCATTCTGGGATAGACCAGCTTTGGTGGGAGTGTGTTATTCACAGCTTTGTAGGGAGCTGTTGTTGTTGTTGTTGTTGTTGTTGTTGTTGTTGTTGTTGTTGTTGTTGTTGTTGTTGTTTGGCACATACGCACTATTCTGCCTTTGTCACAGCTTCCTTCAAACAGAATCAGAACTGCTATCGTCCTGAGAGCGAAACAGCAGGTGATTGTGGATAACTTGCATTTAGCTGATAAGGCTATTTACAGTGGGAGTGTTTAAACTGCCCAGCTCGGCCCGCCGCGAAGATAAGCAAACTTTGCTGCAGTAGCTGGTGCCAGAGTCTCTGGAGAGAAATTAAGATTTGCAATCTGAAGCGAGGGAATGAGAGAGGGAAAGGGGAGAATTGGATAGGGTTAGGCTTCCTGTTTACAGTCTTTTCAGTAACCCCTCTGAAATGAATGAAGTTCCCATGAGTAGAGAGCTGGGGCTCAGCGCACGGAGGCTGTTCTCGAGTGGACATCCTTGTGCGCATGTGATGAGATGTGTTCAAGGTAGGTTTATCCCTCGGGCGGAATGGGTAATAAGTTGCACCGACAGATCTTATTGGCCAGAAGCCGGATCCGGACGAGACCCTCCGCAGCTGTCGGCGCAGGCCTGAGGTGCCTGAGCTGCAACTGAGCCATGTCTGTTCTGATACGCTGCTTGAGTCAGAGGCTTGCGTGCAGAATTCATTTTACATCCCCGTTTATTTGTCTCCTGTCAGATCTCATCATCTGATTGATTTTGTGATGCTTGTCCAGGCTGGAGTTTATTCTGAATTAATTTTTTCTGCTTCACTCTTAAAACCGAACCACATCATTCATAGGCAAAAGAGAGAGTGGACTCTGCACTAGTAAAAGACTGAACCTAATTGGACATGCTCTTCTGGAAGCAGGCCTCCGGATCAACCCCTGATCACTGAGCTAATCTTTTCATGCATAAAGAGATTCCCACTGCTATTAGCACCAAAGTCATTCAATTCCCTGTCCATGTTGTCTTATTACTTATGTACTCTGTCGGAGAGGCAGCAGCAAGTGCAGCTGGCATGAGATCTGCAGGTTTTTATCACCTGGTCCTCTCTGAGCAGCAGCTCTGTGCCCCGCCGGTACATTAGCTGCACACCATCACCGCAGCTTCATTCATCTCCTGCGTAAGAGAACTCACAAGCCCTAGACAGGGGAGGATGGAGCACAGCACGTCTGGTGGAGTTGCAGGGTCATTATTCGGCGGGCCGAGATTCCCTACGTGGTCCGGCAGTGTCTTGCTGTAGCCCACTTCTGTGCATCTCTCACTCTCTGTCTCTTTCAATCTCAGTTTTCTCAGTGATTTGCATGGGGAAGTGTGGTGCCGTGGGGTTATTTTGAATCACCCAGGTGTTTCTATTATGTTCAGGATTAGAAAAGGTGAAGTGATGATTATATA
>JAOXYF010000008.1:10053160-10070064 GCA_028565775.1 Sternarchorhynchus goeldii
AACCATGACTGGGACTAAACCATGCACTGGGACTAAACCATGCAGTGGGACTAAACCATGACTGGGACTAAACCATGACTGGGACTAAACCATGTCTGGATGGGTGAGGTGGGTGTGGAAGGAGAGATAGCAGTCAGCTGAGCAAAACTAAACAGTGAACTGGGGAAAAAACCAACAATAAAAAAACAAACAAACAAAAAATGAACAAAAAAATAGCTAGCAAAAATGGAATGATCTAAATGGCTTTAAAAAAATGATGCAGAGAATTGCTATTTTAATGAAAAAGTGCACAGAGTTATGTTTTTGTAATGCCACTGTTCCAGAGTGTTTCGTTGAGGATGGTTTGGGGCCGGGGTTGAACATGACCAGCAGGGGATTCTCAGGAAGGGAGTGTGTTTTCTTGCCTCCACACTCCTCTTCTTTCCAGGTGGAATCTATTTGCTAAGGAACTGGCATTGAGCCCCATGTCTGACGTGACTCGCCGTCAATGTAATTGATATGTAGATGGTTGCTAGGGCCGCTCATTTACATATAATCACGTTAACTGATATAATGGATGCGACAGGGCCTGATGCAAGCAGAAAACCTGTCCACAGATGGATGGCCATTTGAGTTTAATCACAATAAGCAATGCATTATGCCTGGGAGGGAGATTTTTGGCTTCCTGCACCAGCCCGAGTGTTACTCAGCACACCTTAGGTGAGTAGAGGGGCCATACAGGCACAATAAACACTGCCCTCCCTGTTTACACAAGCTTTATTTCAATCCTAATTGCCTGGCCATGCTCCTTCTGGTCTCCATTGGGTCGTGTCCTCCACGTGCCTGACCACCTGCAGTTTGCTCTGCTTCCTCTGCATCTGGCAGATGCTAAAATCCACTTATCGTCATGACTGCCGCAGGCACGGCTGAGTTAAAAGAAAAGAGTCCGTCGCCCTCGTTTTAAAGCCTGAAGTGTTCTGAGAGGCTTCTTTTATATAGGGTCTGCACAGGCTCTAATTAAGGGGCGTAATACACTCTCTGTAATTAGCTGTGCACAAGCTTTGCAAAGTCACTACAGCAGCAACAAAATGGCTGCACCTGGATGACTTAACGCTGTCCCTGCCCATTTAGCACGCATGATTAACTCTACCTGTGTAAACAAAACTTTTAATTAGCTATTAAAGAGCAATCAAAGTCTATTATACCCCAACATTACTCCTGGTATATTTTTATTAAGGCTTTTTAATAAGGCCAACCCTACTTGCACCTCAGCACAAATGAATTTGGGAAGCTCTTTGGGTGATTCAAGATAGCGTTTGAGGTACAGAGCTGATGTAGCAGCATACATAGCAGCGATGGAGTTGAGGCAAGGTGGGTGGAGTTGAGGCAAGGTGGGTGGAGTTGAGTGGGTTTGGGCAATTATCGGCAAAAAAAAAGGAAAGGAAAACTCAGATTCAACTTTAGTTACTAAACACCCATATCAAACTTTTACCTCGTTTATCTGTCCCTGACCAAACCCACTTTTGCTGGGATTGAGTGTGAAGCACATTGACGGTTCCTATTTCCATTTATCTGCCTGTGTAGCTCCTCACCACTTCTGCACTTTCCCTGTGTAGTTTTTAAAGTACAAAGGCAGCCTGTCATGAGGGTGTCTGCAGGGCTGTGACTGCTGGATTTGGGCTAGAGAGAGAGAGAGAGAATCAGGCTGAGTGGGAATATCCTCCACGAACATGTGAGCAGGTGAGTAAAGCTGCCTCTGTAATTGCCTTCCCTCCACCACCTTCTGACAATCCAGCACTCAGTAGTCTCCAGATCTGCCCCTTATTCTACTGAAACAACCAATTCAAACCATCATTGCGTGAGTGGGAGAAGACATACGCAGGACTACCTTTCGGCGAGGAAGGGAAAGAAATAGAAAGAAAGGCAAAGATGAAAGAAGAATGAGTAAAAGAGATGAAGTGAGAGAGTAAGAGAGTTTCAGAGAGAGGGGCAGTTGTAATAGGGCAGCGGTGGCTGTAGGAGGAACAGAAGGTGGACAGAATCCAAGATGCACGTATGCCAGAAGTCAGAGGAGTAATGGAGAGAGATGGAACATGCTTTTGTGCAGAGAGGCACCTCAGCTCAGCCAAGCTACATCACTGAAACTGAGACCCTGTGAAAGCACTGGGTGTAAGTAACATATGGAACCAAATGACCCATTGCTCTTCTGATGTAAGGATTTATTTACACACATACACAAGGTGCCTGTGTTAAACACTTGACTGATCAGTGTTGGAGATTTTACCCATGAGGCTGAAAAAAGTTTAATTATGGTGTTGTGTTATGCCAGTTATATAATGTCACTCCACAAATGCTTGGATTGTGATGACAGAGATGACAAAATCCCCTTTGTTACAAAGTCTTAGCAAAAAAGAAAGTATGTAGTGTCTTTTGAGATTTTGAGTTTGTGGATCAGATAGAGCTTGGACCCATCTGAAGTCTCTCCCAGACTTGTAAAAACAAAAAAAAAATCCCTCAGAAAACTTTTGTTGCCCACAGCTTTAAACTTGCCTAAGACCACAGCTTCAGTGTGGTGCCAGCCATCAGCGTTGGCCTCATCTGTATGCGTTGTTTGAGGGAGAGTTAAAGAGCTGGCTGCCCAGCGGAGACCAACTCAGACGGACCCAGACCGCTACTACAGACGACTGCTCTGGATTCTCCAGTGGGAGCTGTGTGAAGCCATCTACTCAGGCTGGAGCCGTGATACTACAAGACACTGGCGTGAACTCGAGTGTGGATAATGGCAAGTGCACAGCTGCAAACTGCCAACATGGAGCGCCTACACCCAGCCTAATGAGTTGCACCGTTTCAAACATAATTGCAATTAAAGACTCACGGAAAGATTTTAGGGAATAAATGCTGGGAATAAGTGAAACTTTAGGTTTTTCTGAGGGTATGATTTTTAAATCTTTTTTTTAAATGAACTGCAGAAATCTAAAAATGCAAATAAACATTTTGCACATGACTGCGTACCACAATGTAGCGTTATTTGTACTTGTTAAGATGGTGGGTTTTGTCTGCCTACACACAGACGCAGACGAATCAACACATGCTGCACATGGCTTTCATGTAGACAAAGGTGCACACACACACACACACACACACACACGAGCCATTTTGACACCGTTGAGCAGTTCCATTCAGCAGGGCTACGATGGAAATGCCATCAATTTTCCGACAGTGTCATTGGCAGCCACTGATATGAAAGAGCAAAGCATCCATGCAGCAGAGAGAGCAGCGTCTTCATCAGCCTCTTCATCACCTCGCTGGGGGCTGCGGCCTAGAGAGGCTCTTAGCACTGCTGTTCATGCAAAGGTAAGGGCTAAACAAGACCTTATATCTGTGCGCTTCAGGAGAAAGATTTGATGAAAATCACTGGAGTGTGGTGCTTGAATGAGAAGCTTCCGGTATGTTCTGGGTTTGTCCCTCTTATTCCTTCGTTAGATGTGTGTGCTGGTTTTGGATTGCTGGGTTGTGGAGCAAGCACTTCTGTTGGCACAGGAAGGCTGCTGCCACACTTCCGTTACTGTCACCTGTTTGTCTCTCTAGTTTGTTTCTCTCTCTCTCTGTCTGCAAGCCTCTCCTTTTGTCCCTGTTTCTCACTGGATGTTGATGGGATATGACACTGTCTCCTGTTGCTGTTTTCGGTCGCCACAATGACTCATTCTGCTTTGCTAATTGCAGCCCTGGGTGTTTTGTCCCTCACTACACGTCCCTTAGCCAGACCCGGTCCATTACAGTGCCCCCCACCCCCCCTCCTCCCAATCTCTCCACTGTGAGGACGCACCCAGGCCTGTCCCCGGCTCAGTACCCACCATGCCCCGCCAGTCCCAGCCCTCATTAGACACGCTCCCAGGGTCGTCATGCGCCTGTGGCCTGCCACTTCTACTCCCTGCTCTCCCAGCAGCCCACAGAGAGGCCAGAGACCCAGCACCCTTCTGAAGGGATGCAGTGCACCAGGGACTGCGGGCAGCAGCATCTCTCAGAGGAGTCATAGAAGCCCAATTAAGCTCCAATTTCCCGCCACCCTGCTACTCAAATTAAATGTGCTAGTCTCTTGGCTTTCACTGAATTAGCTGAGAAACGGCAAAAACAGAAACACAGCCACATTTCTTGAGTTTCATTACCAGATGCCTGCTGTGTTTTACATTTGGAGGGATTGGAGCTGCTCTGCTATATTTTGTTGAGATTAGAGAGGAAGATAACAACAGATTTATTGGCCAAACAAGCCAGACAATTAATTAGAAGCTCTCTGTGCTATTTTCTAAAGGATTTAATGAGGTCTAACACAACCCTCCCTCCAAGCCCCCGTTCGGTGACTGTGAGACATCGAGCATTTCAAAGTGAACTAAAAGGGGGCTTAAAAGTACTCCCACATTTTATGGAGAATTTTTGCAGCAGCTTTGTGAATGTGATGCAGGAGAATTAAGAGAACCGTGATGGAGATACAGGCATGCATGAACGCACACGCACACATTCACACAGTCACATGTTTGCTACCGTGCGACGCAGCTGTGAGATCGGCTCGTCTGTGTTTTGGGGCGGAAGGCTTAACTGGCTCACCAGTTCAAAGACTTTCCCTCCTGTTCCGCTGCTGCCTGCATACCTGTCCCAAACATTCTGTACATTCTCCTTCCCTAGCCAGCATCTGATCTGACCACGGATATGGCATTATTTATTTGTTTGTTTGTTTGTTTGTTTGTTTATTTATTATTGTTACAGCCGTGTTAAAACTGGAATGCGTGGCTGTGTAGAAGACGCTCTCTCCGTGCACAGCAGGGCATCGCCACAGATTTCACTGTCTCCTCCTCTGCTTTGATCAGATCTGCACTCTTATGAAATCTTCCTTCTTCAAAGCTCCCCTGTCTCAGGAAGATACCGAGAGGCTGTGAAATATAGTTTGAAAACGTGTCGGAAGTATGAAACTCGTACCCGCTAAAGGTTCCGCTAGGCTAAACATTCTTGGTAATTTGTAGGCTTTAAGCCTTATGCACAGGAAGAGCTATAATGCTTCAGGGATTATAGGCAGAGCTCCAACATGTTAAGACTGACTTCATTTGAGCTTCATTTGAGTGCGCCTTGCCACTTCGCAGCCTTGGTAATGATTACATTTGGCTGAGCAGTTTTGAGCATTTAAGGCAGCTGCAGTTCTGAAGATTTTTTTTTTCCTTTCAGGTTGGATGATTACAGAATTGTGTCCCCTGACTCCTGCTGCAGTGTAGTTCTCGTCTGGGCTGTAGGTAGCGATTGGGATTGTGGGTGAGAGAGTCCTGAATGGTCCCTGTGGTATTTGCGTTGTGTCCAGAAGGACAGATTAGTGACAAAAGCTTGGCATGTTGTAGTCTTGGGCGTAGCAGGTGGATGAGGGGCCCCAATAATGTCCTGCTAAAACAGCAGAAGTAATGTGTGAATTAACAGGATGACTAGAGATTGAATGGAGCAAGTGGTGCTGGGAAAGAGCGAATATTGGGAGAATTAGTTATGTTTGTACAAATGACAACAGTGTGTCTGTGAATGTACTGTGCAATTACAACTGTACGTAATGATTTGTGGGGGTCTGTATCTGCATTTGTATGGAGCCTGAATACTGCAGACTAAAATGGTGTCAGCGGCAGAGATCCTCACAGGTTTAATGTGCTCGTACCATCATGTCAGGCAGTTAACTGAAATAAGAAGTGAAAAGTGAAACGTCTGTCTCTCTGTGTTATTTCTAAAGCCGAGTCCGTTTATGTCATGCGATGCTGTGACCGATATTCGTTCTGATCCTCGTGATCCAGAAGGCAGAAGAACAGATTTTTACCCAAAGGGAAAAAAGCCTTGGACAAATGCAGGGAAGTGGGAGGGGGGTGTGGGCTGTGTGAATGTGTGTGTATGTAGCGGTGGTGGCCATGCCTTGATATGTCCACTTCCATTCACACTTTCCCATAAACCCACTGAAAATTTTTATCTTATGATTCGGAATAATAACTTAATGAATGCAGTCAAACAGATGATTAAAGAGGAGGTTCAGTGCCTGTCTGCCACTCTGTACCATCAATCCTTAACAGGAAGAAGAAAGAGCTGGATCTCATTAAATGTAGATTGCCTTTAGGGTCAGCTGCACCATTGGGTGTAGGGCCTCAGACATCATCAGGAAATGGACTTTCTTACAGCAGAATACAACATAGAGAAGATTTGGAATAGGCCACTCATTTTCCACTATCTTCCCACCAGTATTATAGTCATGTGCCAGTATAGCATGTGTGTCTCTGATCTTGGATGGTGCTCTAGCAGGGGTGAAGAGCAGAATGTGTTGTTGGAGAAGAAACCCAGTTGCCACTTTTTAAATCAGCGTCTTCACAAAGCTTGTTGAACATTGTGTCCTACTCTTCTTACTGTTGTGGTTCCTGAGACCCCTGGCCAAGGATGGCACATGGTATTTCTGGAAAACTCTAACCTGAACCCCATCTTCGGCTTTTCCACTGCTCTGTGATGCAATGCCTTTTGCTAGTGCACCCTCAGAAGGAAAAGAGTGCCTCTTTCTTAAAAACTGGCCTGAAACAATAGGACTCAAAGAGCCACTTCTGAAACATATCCTTAAAACAGGACTCCGTTTAATTTGAAACCATGTGTGCATTGTGCCTGACTGAACAACAACAACAACTCAAAGACTCTTTGTATGATTTTTCTTTTCTTTTAAAGGAGCAGGAAGTCCCTCAAGACTAGGCAACTTACTTGACTGAAGAACCCACATATAACACCCCACAGGACAGACAAACGCAATCATGTACGTTATTAGAAACATGTTAGAATATGGCTGTCTGTGACATAACACAAGAACAGCAATATTAGCCAGTGTTAGCAGATTGTAAGTGCTGTAGGGGATTCATTTCACCATGCTAGATAGGGAATTTTGGTGACCCAATTATTTTACTTTGCTTTAGGCGCAAAAGTAACTCAATATCATGTGCTCAAGCAAACTGGGGGGGAAAAAAATCTATAAATCAAATTTTCGTACATTTTGCATAAACCCACACTTTTCTAATGGAATATGTATGAGAGTTAGGCTCCACTGGAAAATGAAACCTGCATCTAATCATCTGCCCAAGTTATTTCCTGCTCCAATATTATACAGCTTCTTATCTAGTGTAAAGCCAGACATCAGCTTCCTCTTCCACACCCTGGCTGTTGGCTGTGGACATGGCAGGAGGCGTCTCCACTTTTCTTAAAAAGGTCCTGCTACGGGAGCTGTAAGAACGAGAGAGACTCACCCTATCATCACACGCTGGGCTGGAGCCTTTGTTATCTTCTCTCTCTATAGAAAGATACGAAGGCCGTTCAAATAGAGCGGGATGCATTTAAATTCTGCCTAAGAACAGTTCAGGCTGCATGTTTTATCGATTGCTCTGAAGGCACTATGACGGTGTCACAGTAATGCAATTTGTAGTCAGGATGATGTTGAACAGGTTTATTGTCCATCAAGTGGTTTTGCTGTTATTAACTGGAAAACTGAGGACTGCTGAGGTTATATGGATATCTATTGTTATATAGATATCTACGGCTATCTCATCATCCATGTTCTCTGCATAGAGAGAACCGGCAAAGAAAAAAAGTAGCTGTCCTCTATATTTGTGTTATTTTAGTACTTTAAGTGATGTCAGATAGAATGTATTCATCCTTTATGCCAGAAGATGCATCTGTGTTCTAAAGTTTTGACATGGACTCTAGCTGTATCATATATTACGTAACCTGAATTGCATTGCATAATGTGTTTGTTACTGTGTTTTGACAGAGGTCTGTGAATCAGACAACGATGAGAGCGAGTACTGTGAATCAGACAAGGGTGAGAGCGAGTACTGTGAATCAGACAAGGGTGAGAGAGTACCGTGGCAGGATATTCCACCCGTGCGTCTGAGGTCCTTTCAGAAGGAGCTTTTTGTAGGGTGTTCTAGCTAGTCCCTTTTCCTCAGACTCTTAATTAATTCCCATAAGACAGGGATCAGAAGAACTTTCCAGAATGACAAAGAGAGGGTTGGGGTTAGAGGGTAAAGATTCTTAAAGGAAACAAACAGAGCCCATCTTGTGCCACGTAATGGTTTTTCCAGTGGGTTTGTTTTTGCGGGATTCACCGAGAACTAAAATACTGAGGCCGGGTCTGAGGGGCCAGTGCTCTGTGTTGCCATACTGAGCTAAAAACCAAGCAACCACGCAGCCATATTTCAGATAGGGCAAGAGATAATTCACTGTGTTCACTGAGTTGAAGCAGTGATCGATCCAGACAGTCTCATCGAGGTTAAGCAAAAACACAAACTGAAAAGATGAGGGGGGGAAGGGGGGGGGGGTGGTAGCAAAAAAAAGCACTCCAGAATATTTCTGCCAGCAGGAGAGTACATCAGCTGAAGATTTTCAGCTATTGTAATTTTTTCATTTTCCTGCTAGAAATGTGAAGGAAAAAAGCAGAGGTAAAATGGCCTAGGTGAGTATGCTGTTCCGGAGGATTTCCATTTTAGGAAAACACTGCATGCTTGTCCTTACAGCCCAGGCACTTTGAGGCTATAATAGC
The DNA here is from genome assembly GCA_028565775.1 of Sternarchorhynchus goeldii. NCBI lineage: Eukaryota > Metazoa > Chordata > Actinopteri > Gymnotiformes > Apteronotidae > Sternarchorhynchus > Sternarchorhynchus goeldii. Next base: position 10,061,721 of record JAOXYF010000008.1, read on the forward strand.
ACTAGCCTGATTCTCTGTGCTTGTGCATATTTTAGCCTTAGAATGCTCCACACACTGCCATTAAAACACTGAAAGGTTACTTCTGAACTGTACTTTGGTATGGCCAGGATGTGTTGTAATGGAATAAGATGTGAGCTGTGTAAATTGCTTTAGCTGTGTCAGCCTCACCCAGCATGATGTGGTGAGAGTGCAGCGATGGGTTGTCCTGGCAGCGGTCGTGGTTAAGTGCCCGCGGTGGGTTTTTCTGGGGCTCATCTCAAGGTTGCGGGCGAGGAGCCTGTCAGAATGATGAGTGACTGGAATTGAGAAGGAGCAGCTCTGTCCAGGTTGGGGACTGGTGGTTAATCACGGCCATGTTAAAGTCTTGAGCAGGGGAGACCGCTGCCCTCCTGTTGTGGTGACGCTCCTTCACCCCTCCACCCTCCACGGCCTGTCACTATCCAGGTGAGATTTATGGCCTCTCTACAATGGTTTGGCTTGGCATCCATCTATCAGCATTTACAGCCCCTCAGACCGGGTTTCGGTTTCTGTCCACATAATCATGGCAGTGAGGCATAGTGCACACAGGCCAGTGTTGCTGTATCCCAGAACCAAGGGTGAGGCACAACCTAGGAGGTCTTCAGTCAGAGCCAGGGCCACCCCAGGTGAAAGAGGGTGGTGAATACAGTTGTGCAAAAAAATATGAACCCATTGGGATTTTCAGAGTTTCTACATGTATGGCTTTCTAAATGCTATCTGTTCATCATTTAACAAATAAATATAGTTTCAATTTGTTAAGCAACAGACATTATTGGAAGTATCTTTAACTATATTACAGAGTCAGGTCTTATTGAACAGATATTTTACATCACTGATACAAAAGTATGTGAAACTCTAGGAGTCTCACCTGGAGTTTTTGTCATCATGAAAACAAAGTTGCCCATTTGCTGAACATCCCCTCGATATTCCACAGTACAACTAGAAATGTGTTCAGTACATCGACAAAAGAAAAGTCAACTTTTGTATAGTTAGAAAAAATAAACACTACATACAAGGAATGGGATCTTGTCCCAGCTGCGAAGCAGGCAGATGTAAATCAAGATTTCTTTCAGCTACTGTGGAAATTTGCAGTTTGCCTCAAGAAAATCTATAGTAATAATGTCATATCAGGACCACTGACTGGGATCTAAAATTCACAAGTTGTTGCAAAAAGAGATTAAGTCATATAACAGCAGGGAACAAAAACCTAAGAGAAATTCACCAGCTGAGTCTAAGAGAAAAAGAACATCAAGGCCTAACTGTAGTGCCATTGAAATGCTGTGGTGTATCCTGTTCAGGTCATACAATCAGGATATACATGAACTGAATCTGAGGAATAGGCCAGTATTCCAGTATACATGTGAATCACTGCATAGAACAAAAAGACAGCTGTAGAAAGCTTTTAGATACTCATGTGGTGTGTTGTTTAATAAGATTCCATTAACATGACTTGAGATGATAGTCAGGTTACATTTTTGGGATGAATTTCATGCATAAATTCATCTAATTACAGAGGGTTCAGGAACTGTTTCTCACAAACTGAATACCAAATATGCTTTGCACCCTGGGTCCAGCTTTTTAAGAGCTTGCCCAGACTGCAGACTTGCTCTCTATAAGACTTTGTGGAGGTAAGGGAAGATTATTGGTGAGGCCACACTTATGTAACTGAATTTAACCAGCAGTGCTTTGGAACAAGTGGTCTGGATCTATTTTTAATGTTTGATAAATTGCTAGAGATACAGAATCAAGCTACGTTTGAGTCAAGTGCGCCTGCACCTTCCTGGTGCTCTCTCTCCCCCAGGCGCTGGAGGGAGGCAGCGGTAAGATGCTTTTTAACTCGCTTCTTGTTGAATGCCTTGTTATGCTGATTTATCACTATTGATTTTCATTCCAGGGATCTTTGCCTCAAGCTGTATAATTAAAATACTGCACTACAGTGCCTCAGCAGGGTCCTTCAAAAAGGCAAATATCTTCAATTGTGCTGGCCATGTGCTTTCTCTCTTCATGCCACAAAATAAGTAATGATTGGTGAGCACACGGATTCCTAAACTAACGGAAAGAGATGTACGTTTACTTTGTTTTTATATATTTTCCCCCAAGCATATCGACTGGTTGAGCAAAGAGAAAGTCACAGTAGGTCACTTAAAAACATTGTTAGGGCTCAGCTTGAACCAATTAAAAAGTCTGTGTGTAACGAAGGTCCTAAAAAAAAGAGTCTGCAGTAGGTCCATAGTGAGATTGTTGTGGAATTATGGAAATCTCGTACCCTGCATCTGATCTTTGAAGAACAGCACGCTTAGACTGGCGCATGGTTAGTCAGATTTGACATCTAAGCATGCCATGTTTTACTGCTCTCCATCACACAGGTGCTGCAGACTCTCAGCGAGATATGGAAGCTCGTCCTGTCAGGAGGTTCTGTAGAAGCTCAGGACTGGAAGCACAAGGGTTAAAGTTAGTCTGCATTTTGGACTTTCCATCAGACTTTGCAGGCCAGGGGCTATCGGAGCACTGCAGTGGGAGGATTACTGATGGGGAAATGAAGTAGCTGCTCTACTAATGCGTCCCTGCATAATGAGGGGTCAGCAAAAAGTTCTTACCCATTGAGACGCAGATTTGGCTTGTTGACAATCCTGCAGTGAAGCCCTCCCAGAGGGCCTGAGTGAGCTGATGCCCCAGATAGTGTAAGACCAGAGAAGAGTAGTGGAGAACAAGAGGGTTAGAAGGGAGCACTAAAGAAGGTTTACTTCTGGCACAAGTGCTTGTCTTATGAAACAGCTCCCCCCTGCTCTCTGAGCGTAGATACTTTGTTCAAATATACAGTACTATCCCTGTCCCTTTTATCTGTCTGCATGTTGACAGCAACACCGTCTGCCTGTTGGCCGTCTCCGTCTCCCAGAGGACTTTCATCAGCAGACGACTCCTGCTAGACGAGCCCTCAGCCAGCACTCAGCAGAAGGATGCGCCGATATGAGCGTAGCCGGAGGCTCTGTTGTCGTGGTTGCCTTGGCGTCGGTGCGTTCACTGCTGCCTCTGCCCTCTTCGCCTCTCCTCCACGCCATCGGCCGCACCTGCTAGCTAATCCCATCAAGCCCGGAGGCCCGTTTGAAAGGTCGGGGCACGAGTGGGCTGCGTCGTCCACCCTCTGCCCGCTGCCCTGGGCAACATGAAGCGCCTGGGCAGCCCTTGATATGTGCTTATCTGCCCCTCCAGCTCTAGTGCCCTGACTGGCCTCAAGTGCCGTGCTTGTCGGGAGCCCCTCGCACAGTTTCATCATTTATTGGGCCCTTATGGCTGTTTTTGAATTTTGATTCTGCTGTGTGCACTGGACGTCCCTGGTCCCTGTTCTCTAACCGTGCTGTTGTCCTGTCAGACGCGCTGCGTATCCTGTCTCCTGAAGCTGCAGAACCTGTACCCAGCCTCCATCGGGCATGGAGCAGGTACTGTCAGTGGGGGGTGAGCACATCTTGCCTTTAAAGAGAGGCGAGGAGAGATGAGGGTGCCTGGTGGGTAGGGCCCTAGACAACTGTTGATGCATTTTGTTTGTTAACTGTATCCCACTGTATGTGCGCTGTATGTGGGGGCTGTAATATGTGAAGGGGAGTCCAAAGTCCCCCAGAATCCATTGTTCCTAGATTGATGCTGTGTGCCCAGCCTTGAACGCTCATGATGGCATGCACCAGTGTCTCACAGCAGAAGGAAGACACTAGTGCTGAGGGTGACCCTGGAAACTCTTCTTTGTAAAGCCATTACTGCAGCTCTGCTTTGTGCTCTTAATGGACAAGCTTTCTACAGACAGGAGAGAGAGAGAGAGGGAGAGAGAGAGAGAGAGAGAGAGAGAGTGGGGGGGTTATTGGAGTGTAGATTATGTGTAGATATACTTACAGGAGCTCTGTAGTTAGAACTCAGTAGATAAGTGATGATAAGTGAGGGAAAAGACAGAAGGAAAAGAGTGAGAGAAAGTGAAAGAGAGAGAGAGAGAGAGAGAGAGGTGGGGTGTGAGGGGAAGGTGAGCACAGAGATTAAGTCACACCTTAGGGCCATGTGTTAGAAGAAGGAGATGTAAGGTTGTCACTCTGTTCTGCACGTACACCACATCGGAGATGGAAAATTGATTTTTGCAATAGAGAAGGGTTCTACTGACAACGAGCTGACTTCTATATGTGTGTGTGACTGTGTGTCTTGACACATTATAATGGCCTCCATATTGAAAAAAGGTTTTTACATGCATTTCAGTTGTAATACAACTAAAATTCGCTTTTCCCCATACATGTGGACTTGCCACTTTGTTAATGCCAGCACTGCCCTCTTGGTGTTCTCTTAACTAGGTTATAATGAAGCAACCACCTGTGACTCAAGAGACAAATATATACACATATGTATGTGTGTGTGTGTGTGTGTGTGTGATCAGATGAAGATTCCAGTAAGTAACTGGTGAGTAACTATAGTAACAAATTCTGTGACGTACACAAGGTTTCCAGAGAAACAGGATGTTTTGGACAAAGGCTTTTATTCAACTGTGCATCATCTTCGTCAACTTCAGGCAATGTGCTCAGAAGTTCCGGGAAGCACAACCACTAAAACGTAGAACAAGTATTATAATTAGACAGGATAGATTGTTAAAACACAACGTTCGTTCCATGGATTATGTACTTCTTTTTCTTTAATTTTCCTAACTTCATTGCTGCCATAGCAAAACTTGCAGTGCAAACAACTATGTAATTAATGCAGTGTCCATCACCATTAAAACAACTTGCCACTGGAAACAATTGCTTAATTCTGATGGTTTGACGGTGTTCAGCAAAATGATCAATAAACTTTCTCTTGGTTTCTAGTAAATTTTATTACCTTTGTGAAATATATATGTACCACAGTTATTAGCTGAATGGTCATTTATCTCATTCTTGATGAACATGATGTTTTTTTTGTCATGTCTGTAGGAGACTAGTAGAGGATCCTTAAAAAGCAATGATTAAGTATAATGTTAGCCATTGTTTTAGTTGCAGGATGATAAGTCAGAACCAAAGGAATTTTTCTTGTCTTAACATTATATTTAGTGTATTGTTCATGTGTCTCTGAACAGGTAAAATAAGAACAAAGGCATCATCTATGACTTCCTTAGAAAGTCCCGTTGTGGTCTGCTGGGGGACACTCATGTGGGCAATGAGAGTGAGACCTGGAAGGGCGTGGCTGGGAGGAACGGGCTCTACGATCTGAACCTGAGCTGTGTTCTGTTATAAGGTTTCTGTGCTTGTTACAGTTTGTCCATATCCATAACACAGAGGTGTACATATGTGCCCATGGCACCAGGACACCTTAGACACAGTTCCGTGATGGACTTTGTAGTTGTGTGAGTTGGATCAGTGAGTTGGATCAGCTGGTGGGTGAGGATGCCGGACAGACCTGGTAGACCCAAACGTGTTAGAAAGGTTTGCTGGGAATGTTTGGAGGAGCCACGTGTCAGAAAAATTTGACTGTATCCAGAGGGAGATTGGGCCTTGTTCTGTGCATCCATTGTCCATGCAGTCGATCTGTGCTGTGGGGCCGAAAGGTTGTCGGTGCCTGTCGTGACTGTAATCCCCGAACTTGATGGTGGACACCTCAGGTAAAGGAGGCTGTCAAGCTGTCAAAGAGTCCTATCAGGCCTGGCAGGCTTGTGGGACTTCAGAGTCAGAAGATAGGTAACAAAGGACCAAGTGGATTGCGGTCTCGGCTTTGCAACTATCGGGGATCCCGGTCCTCAGCCTCCCCAGCTGGGTCTATGAAGAGAGTCTGGATGATAGATAAATCAGCTTTTAACCCTTGCAATAGTCCTGCTCAACATGTGCTTTGAGGATCTGGAGAAGGCATTTAACCATGTCCCTTGGTATATCCTGTTCAAATATTTTGGGATCTTGTTCGAGAGGGATGGATGGGGCTGGTGGTTGATAGGTGGATTTGTGTGGCATCTGCAGTGCTGAAAACTGCTAAGGTGAAGAAGAAGCTGTGCCAAAAGGCAAAGCACTCAATTTACCTGTCAATCTATGTTCCAACCCTCACTTGGGATCACGAGGTAGTGACCTAAAGAACGAGACTGTGGATGCAAGTGGCTGAAATGAGCTTTCTCTGCAGGCTGGCCAGATTCTCCCTTACAGAGGATGAGAAACTTGGTAGTCTGGGAGAGGTTCAGAGTAGAGCCAGCTGAGGTGGTTCGGGCATCCGCTCCGGAGCTGGGTGGAGCCTGGAGAAGGAAGAAATACACCGTTGTCTAAATGTGCCTGTAACAGTATTGACTGGTGTGTTTGTGTGTTTATGGCTATTATTGTGAGCTTCAGGCACAATTTGAAAGGAGTAGGAAAAGCTTTAATGTGAATGGCAGAGGGCTTACCATGGAGGTGAATTAGCAGGTCCAGGAGAGATAACACTTGGCTGGAATTTTAATATTCCTCATCCGAGAAATGGCGAAACTATTCATGAAGGACTTTCTTATTTGGATTACCATAGATTTCATTAGAAGTATTTAATGTATTTACAAATACTTTGTAATTGACAAGTTGGGGTCATTCATAGTTTGAAAATGAATAGACGTCATGCTCAGCGTATCGCCACATTAAGATGTGATTTAATTGCATTTTATGAAATAGTATCAAATTAATGAATGATAATAGCTAATAATGCTTTCTGTTGATGTCACAATGGTGTGATTGAATGATTAAATAATGAAAGATTGAAATGATAAAAGAAAAGAAAATGTATGTAGTTCATCTTGATTGCCATTGGTTTCAAATGCATCAGTTTACAAATACTAATTATAAACTGCCTTTTGAGTGCTTAGATTTGATCTTGCTTATACTGGCTGTAATAATGCTACTTACATCATACTGATACCAAATTAACCAAACATATCAAGGAAACGTGCATAGGACTGCTGGATCACTGCAGCAGCACACACCGTCCCCTGAGAATACGCAGGTTACCCTGAGAATACGCAGCTTACCCTGAGAATACACAGCTTACCCTGAGAATTTACACAAAACTCTGCTTTTAGAATCTGGCTCATGGCATAGGCCCTGAAAGAATCTGGATGGAGGCTGGTCTGCTGTGTATGTGTGTGTACTGCTGTGTTATGTCTGTGTAATGCTGTGTACGGCTGTGTACTGCTGTGTTATGTCTGCGTACTGCTGTGTTATGTCTGCGTACTGCTGTGTTATGTCTGCGTACTGCTGTGTATGACTGTGTACTACTGTATGCTGTAGCAGAAAGGGTCAAAATATTTCATTTAAACCTTACACCAGTATTCAAACAGCTGTGCACTGATACTGGCGTTCAGCTTTTTAATTTTTACTGTTTCTGTACTACAACACTGTTCTGTAGCCAGGGAGCCATCTTCCAATCACGACACACTGTCACAATTTACATAATCTGTATCTCATTATCGTATGTCTATTTAAGCCTGTGGGTTTATTCTTGTCTTTGTGAGGTATTGTCATTTCTACGGTGTGCATTATGAGTGTCGTTCTGTTTCTTATTTCTTTGTTGATTGTGGTTGAATTTCATTTATTGTTCTGTGTAACCCATTCTGGATTTTTTGCGTTGTTTCTGTGCTGGTTTATTCCTTGTTTACACTGTGTTTCCTTGGATTGGTACTTTAACTGTGGAAGATTTGACCCTTGTTTACCTGTTGACTATGATTTGTTTGTCCTACTGTTTTTATGTTATTTTTTTTCTTCCAGTATCATCACACAACTTATCATAATACTGAGACTGTAGATCTGTTTCACTGTTGAACTAGATTGAATATTCATGTTTTTACACGTTATGATAATAGTTTTCACAGGAGAGTTCTTCTTTATTGTAATTTCTTAGCTGCATGATAAATACTACGCTATTATAGACACTTAAATGTGCATGCTATGTGTCAGGGTGTGTCATAATACTAACAAAAAGATCACGGAAGAGTCCTTTTGAAAAACAGTGCATACCTACATTTGTATATTTTGAAATGAGAGACCCAGACAGAATGTGATTTACATAGGCATTCTATTCATATCTTCACAGCAGATATACATTTTTGTGTGTGTGTGTGTGTGTGTGTGTGTGTTTCATGTTTGTCTTGTAAGGGTGTGTGGGGCTCAGAACTATGTGAAACTCTAGTATGGTTATGGGAGTGAAAAGCACTGTGCTGGTATCAGACAATGCTGGGATGTGGCTGGGTGCAAAACAGCATCACTATTGAACTGTGTTCACTCTTTACATCTCAAACTTCACAAACTTCACTGCTCTGCTACCTTCAGACAAAGGAGGTATGTGGTTCGCATGTGCTGTTTTTTGCACAGTTGCGTCGGCAAAT
>JAOXYF010000008.1:10070164-10091282 GCA_028565775.1 Sternarchorhynchus goeldii
GGGGGGGTGTTGTATGTGAGTGTGTATATGTGCTCTGGCTTTTTCCTGCTTCCTCCAGAAATGGCCACTTCCTGTGATTTCCATTAAGCTTTTGGGTGAAATACTTACTTCTGTCAACATGCTTTGCTTTTAACTAATTAGCAGCTTATTATGTATTTAAAATCCCTAAATAAAAATGACTCCGAGTTCTTCATTACACATGATTTAGTGCATTTAGAGAATAGTGGCCTAGTGGCAGCGTTAGTGGATTTGAGCTCTTGCATTAGGCCATATGTGTGTGGGTGTGTTCTTCCCAAGCCCATGGGACTCAACTCCTTAAACAGATGAGTGCCTCGCGCAAACTTCCTTTGCTTTGTGATAAGTGAATGGCCTGTCTGCTTTTATGCCATTTTAAATGGTTCCAGTTCAAACCATAGTGCATGATCTTAGCAAACAAAGGCATGACCACAGAAACCCACTTTCCATGAGCAGCCACAGTAGCTTCTAAAAAAAAAAATCATCTCTGGTCCCATTGTGTGCGTGTGGGGGGTGTCTTTCTGTTTGATGTGTGTCTGTGTGTGTGTCTGTGTATGTGTGTGTGTGTGTGTGTGTGAAGAAGAGGGTTTGAGCAAACAGTGAACAGAGGGAGGCAGGGGAAGTCTCTGATGACCTTCGAAAAAAACGCTAGAAGAGAAAAGCTCCCAGGAGGAGAAGCTGGAGGGCTCGGGGATATGGGCGCCGGTGACCCCAACTAATAGAACAAGCCCAGCGCGCTGTATGGAGGCTTTTGAAAGTGAAGCAGGATGGATTGATCCCAGGGCTCCCTGCACAACTTCCCCTTCACATTTCGTCCTTATTCTTAAGTGCTCCTCCTAAGCTTGTGGATGTCAGGAAGGAACAAAGCCTTGGCCATGGGGTCAGACAAAAGAAATAAAACCTTAAAGGCCAGATAGAAAATTTCAGCTTATTTTCCTTTGCTTTGGTGGATCCACTTTCTCTTCCCCTTGTTCATGGTTTCCAAAGACCTGGGCCTGTTTTCCTCTGTCCGTTGCTCACTCATTTCTTTTCTCTCTTTCTCCCCTTGCTCCCTACCTCGCTCCCTCTCGGCTACACCTGGCTCCTTGCAAACTTCCAACTTTTTTTGTCCTCTTCCTCCCTTTCTCCCTCACGCTCCTGGGCTGTGTTGTTCTCTCTCTCTCTGTCTGTGCTCTGTGTCTCCCTCTCTTCTCTCAGAGATAGCATCTCCGTGGAGCTGGCTCTGCTCCTGCCGAGCTCGGGATGAATGATGACGGGAAGGCGATCGGTCCTAATCTCGTTATGTATGTTCTCCTGCCCTTGGGACGGGCAGCACGGGATGGACCAGACTTTATCGGCTTTCAAAAGCCTCCAAGGCATAATTTGCCAAAGGTCACGTTAGATATTTCTGCCCGAGGGAACACTATGTGTGTGCTGGTGAGAGTGTTCCCCTGATGAGGGGAGTAGTCAAAGGTTACACACAGATGACGTCCAGCATAAATATCACAAAGGCAGGAGGGACATGTGTACTTATTGAGTGGATTGGCTGGGTCTTCTGCTTGGCTCTCGCAGTGAACCGTAGCAGGTCAGGGTTTAGCGTTTTTTGGTTTTTTTCTGGGTGTAAATTTTTAATTATGCGCTACAGTGCTAACTAATGTTATTCAAGCTTCTTTAGGGAAAAGACAGAAGGCAAACAATGTAACACATTCACTGCATTAATAACACAGAAGTAGGGCGAGGTTCTTTTTATTTATGATGCTCTTCAAAGCCAAGCTGTCAGGCAGCAGCAGAGCGAACGCCGTTTTCCTCTAAACCTTTGTTCACCTCCCAAAAGTAAATGTTCTGCAGTCATGTGGTGCAGTGCAGAACACAGACCCATAACTGAATATATATGACCATCTACACATTGGGATTTAATTACATGGCTGTGTCGAGGCATTATAGACATTTAATGCTGCATTTTACTAATTTTACAGGGTGCACATGCATTCCATAATAATAATATGCATTATCATAATTATTGTTGGTGCTGTTAATAAATATTATTTTATTGTTGTTCTCTGAATGCCACTATAAGAGGGTTAATTTAATTTCAGCCACCGTTTCTCAGGTCAGTTTAATCTCTTCAGAACCGGGAGGTCTGCTTTCAGTGGCCCATATTTTAGTGTGACGACTCTCTACTTCCCTGACAAGTATGTTTTTCCTCATCTGTGAATTTTTTTGGCAGTGACATTCCTGCCTGCTCGCCTCCATGATGAAACTACCACCTCACTGTGTCTGTGGCTCACACTCAGCTTCTAAAGGGAAGGAGAGAAGAATCTGGTTGGATATTGTGGCAGCACAGCTGATCACACCTGTTGATCATGTGTTCAGTCTAAGTTAACCTCTTTGTGTAATTGCACCTCTTTGGGCTGGATTAGTGCATCTAATTAGCTAGCAAATGCCAGTTCTGCCACGCCCACGTGTGTTTGCACCACGCCCACGTGTCTACGCCACGCCCACGTGTCTACACCACGCCCACACGTGTCTACACCACGCCCACGTGTCTACACCACGGCCATGTCTGCACCACAGTCTATTGCCTTATTTCTGCACTTGCGCTGTGTCCACAAAAACAGAGCCCATAAGGACTGAGTGTTATCCATGATTGAGTGTTATCCATGCCTCATACAGACTCATGCTTTATTATGACCCTCCAATGAAGCCTGAGGACATGTTGGAAATACAAAACTGAAGAATTAGGAGATAAATTATATCCACTGCTATTAACGAAGGAAGAACCCTAAAAGGGTTCATTTGCTAGAAGAGTTGAAATGTTTATTTAAAACATTTATCTACATCTGTGTAATAATTTTACCAAAAAACTCAAATACATCCCAGTTGAATGGACTGCTGAACTATTTCGAAAGCAAAAGCTTGAGCATTTCTATTTTTATCAGTAAAAATGGATGATTATTTGCCTCCTTTGTCAGCATGTTTATTAAACCCTAGTCTGATCCTACTGATCTTTTAATGAGAATTACAGTGAAATACTGAAATAAATGCATTGCATTAGGAAATGCGAATTGTTCTGCTATCATCTATAATGCTTCTGATATCATCTTTTTAAGGTGGGTCAGTAGTTCATTAGAAACTAAATGTCATGGTCACGTTTCACCCATCTATTGAAGCATCCTGTAGTTGTGAAATCGTGGAGAATAACATGGTGTAAAATCAGTTCCATTCTTTAAAGACGCATTGTAACAGTAATGCATCACTTAAAAGCAGACCATAATGCAGTAAATAAATGCTAAATGCTAACTGGAATGGATGTTTACTGCATGGCATGATGAAAACATACAGAGTTGCTACATGAAATATGTTACATACAGTGAATTTTGAAGGGGTTCTGGTTACGCTTGAAATGTTTTGAGCCCCTATGGTTTTTTTTGTAGTAGTCAGGTAACCTGTCGATCCATAGAGCGCCTTCAAGTCATATTATATATTGTATAAAATTTTATTTATCAAAATTCAACAGTGCACCAAGAAGTTCTCGTTTTCTGACAGTAGACATGTTATTTCCTGATCCAGTAACCATGACCTGCCATATGAAAAGCAGTGACATTCAATGTATGTGCCAATATCAGAGCAGTGTCACAGCAATTCACCCTGCAGAAAATCCTGCTTAGTGCCTCTACAGCATCAGGGTTCACACTGTTACAGTGAAACTCATGTGTAATGTAATGTAACACTCAAGTGCCTTTAATAAATCGTTAATAGCACCAGCCAAAGCCATCGTGATATTTTGAGTTTTTGATTTTTACTTTTGTGACTTAATCTAGCTGAATATAAGATGAATCTTAAAATCTCTTAAATTCTCATTTCGTTTTATGACTCTACACCTAGTTTGTGATTATCACTACAGAACAGCATCCTAGCATTCATGCTCAGCTGCGAAGGTGTAGAATTTAAAGTTACTCTTTAGGAGACGTTCATGTGAGGACATCTCTGTTCCGTGTATCCTTATTCAGCTGTCTGAGTGAACAGTGGCTGTTCACCTATGGGGTCTTTATATTGCTTTAAACCCAGGTGAACTGGAAGCAGCCGGAGTGAGAGAGGGTTCAGTAGTTGAGTGTGCCCTCCCTGTCAGAGGCTGCGAAGTCCCGTCATCGCTGGGGAGGTGTGCTCTTGTTTTAGCCTGGCTGTCGGCCTGGCTGGCAGAGCCTGTCTGAACGCGCTCCATGAGCGGCTCCGTCCTCTAGCAGGGGATTCTGACAGGTTCCAGCCGGACTGTTGCCATATCCTACCCCAGCGCATGCTTGTCTGCACTTCAGGGAAGGCAGGTTCAGAGAATGACTAGCTCAGGATTACACATCTTGTCTGGGATGGTTGGACTCTTGAATTTCCCTGCTGCCTGATATAATGCGTCCGGTATAAAAGGTGGTGGGCACTGGGCACCGCGGCAGGAAGGAGTTTCCCTGCTGAACCCAGAAGCTGAATGTACACTTTCACATTACAGCACAGGTGTCTTTGATTCTTTACCCCAAAGATTGTCCATGATTCTGGAAAGTGTGTCCTTTTCACTGAGGGCCTCATCAGTGTTTCAGCATCAAAATAATCCTCCCTGGAGTTCCTCTGCGCTGGTCTCATTGTTGTTTATTTATTTAACTTCTATTTTTATCAAGCGCTCACACGGAAGCAAAAGTCTCAGTTTTCAGAGAAATTTTCAACCCCACACACTCCAGATCTGTGACTAGCTAGGATCAACAATTATCGTGTTTTTCTGGGGTGAAAACAAACTTAGTGTCTAACTGGGCCGGAGCGCATTATAACGGCTCGAAAAGATACTTTAGAGAAGGATGGTGAACAGCACTGCAGTCCTCTGCATCTGTGGAGTGTTGTTGTGGGGGGGGGGGAACAAAAGGGGTAACCAAGCTGACCTTCACCGACCAAGAACCCTGTCTTAGTATTTAACTCCACAGTGGTTGAATTCTGCATATAACTGTTTACTGTTGTTCATGGAAACAGATTCAGCTGGAGGGTAGTGCTATCTGACCTGTTGATGTTATTCAGTTTGATTACTTAATCTTTGCTGAGGAACATTTTGGCTTCTTCAACTGTCCTCTTTGCTGTTCTTCCACCTGATAATTCTCTGTCAGACAAAATAAAGAGTCCTCTGTTTCCAAGACAACAGGGACTGTCTGGTTGCTGTCTTGGATTTCTCCGAATTGCCCCAGTGCCCTTGGAGTAGAGACGCGGAGCTGCGTTGGTACACAATGTCTCCTAACACAGGCGTGTTAATCTCATTAGTATGTGTGGGTTTGAAGGGTGTTTGGGTCAGTATGTCCTGATTAGATAAGGGCAGTGGGACCAAGGCCCTGGGCTTTGTGTGTGTGTGTGTGTGTGTGTATGTGTGTGTGTACTTGTATGTGTGTGTGTGTGTGTGTATGTGTGTGCGTGTATGCGTGCATGTGCACATTGATTTATGGTCTACAATGAAACGATATAAACTACTGTGAAAAATGTTCTTTTACCTTGGGGTTAGTACTGCATTTATGTTTAAGCTTCATTTTAAGCACAGAAATACAGTTTAAGTACCAATAAAGTGTGTGTGTGTGTGTGTGTTTGTGTGTTGTGTGTATACAGTTGTATATAGTTCACATGCAATTACTCACACAGCATAGATCTCGTCTTGTCTCCTAAACTCAGTGTTAGACAGTCACAAATATAACATCAAGGGGTGTGTGTGTGTGTGTGTGTGTGTGTGTGTGTGTGTGAGATGCTCTTTCTTTTTGAATGCATTTTGCTTATTTTGTGAACTGGTTGATATGCCTTTAAAAGCGCAGGTTTTCTTCAAACCCAGAGGCTACTAGAGGTTGAAACCTCTAGTTCTGTACCATACATTGTGTTTTGTTTCTCCCGCTCAGATGGAGAGAAACCAAATGTGTCATTCCCTTGAACTCATCTAAAACTGTAGGAATGAAACAGACAAAAAGGCTATTGGGAAGTGGGACCAGGAAACCAGCAGAATATTTTTTAGCAGCTAAAATATTAGAAGTGCACCACTGATGCTCTGCTGGAGACTTTCCTACCTCTCAGTCCCTTTGTTCTCTCTAAGTGAAAACTAAACATTTCCCTGTTTTATTTCTTACTTTAATCTGTTACTTTTATAAGTGCAACTCTTCATATAGTGAAGACAATCTAATTGTGTGTGTGTGAACTGATACTACAGAGTATTTGAGTATACTTCAGAGTATAGTTCAGAGCATTTGACTACTAAGCAAGCTTGTAGCTTTTTATTAATCAAGGACACGAAAGCACATATTATTCACATGAACTCATTAGTCCCTCTGTCCTTATGTGACTTCAATTCTACTGTGTTCTACTTTGTATCAAATTTGTAAATAACCGTTTCAATGTTTTTATGACTCATGTTTTAACACGTAGAGCACGACCGATGCTTTTTACTCCAACTGACCCTGTTACCATGATGCGCTGTTCCTTTTCAGGCTCCTACATGATGGTGAACTCTTCCCAGCATGCCGCGGGGCAGAGGGCACAGCTACTGCTGCAGGCGCTCAGTGAGAACGACACGCACTGTGTCCAGTTCAGCTACTTCCTGTACAGCCGGGACGGCCACAGCCCGGGGGCTCTGCGGGCGTACGTGCGGGTGAATGGCGGGCCACCGGGTTTCCCCGTCTGGAACATCTCGGGCACCCAGGGGAGACAGTGGCACCAAGTGGAGCTGGCGGTCAGTACCTTCTGGCCCAACGAGTATCAGGTGCGTGATTCACTGGTCGTGGAGGCCTCGCGTGCACGGCCTGGAAATAATAAAAAAAACTACAAAAAAAAACTTATTAGAAGTGCTCTGAATTTTCACGGAGAGTCTTTTTGACTGCGGCTCAGAGAACCGTGGTCCGCACTGCCAGTGTGAGGCCGATGATGCGGTAATAGTGGTGGAAAACTACTAAACAAGTTGTGCTGGTACTTATTGGCGGCAAAGACCATGGAGTGTAATTAGAGCACCACTGAATATTAGGATGTCATCCTTGTTGTCAGTGCAAGCATTGCACAGCAGTGACTAGGTGACCCCTTTTATTAATCACGCTCTCGGCTTCATTTAATTAGCATTGATCTCAGATAGCATATAGGTTAATGCTGAAGGGCTTGGACACGCCTGGGATCTATACTAGAAGAACTGACTCAGTACAGTCTTGCTAAAAGGTGCAGTGGGTCAGGATGTTTATATTCAGGAAGCATTCAGGAGCTCTGAAGACTTGGGCAAGAATTATCAACCAACAAATACAGCTACAGCACTCACTTCTAGAACAATCTGTCTCTCAGGCTGTTTCTTCTAAAATCCTTAGATTTATGAAAGTGTTGTAACAAGAATATGAGCAAACAGCAATAATGTGTCTGTAATAACCACTATGTGCTGTTTATTTGATAACACCTCCCTCCCCACACCCTCGTTTACCCCATAGGTCCCATCTCCTCGCTTATTGCCCCAAGCATGCAGCCCAGGCCTGCTGTTAACATAAAGCCTGGTTATAAAACCTCTCTTGGACAGCCCGTCTCTCCTGCCCTGATCGAGTGGCGACCGCGAGTGGCATCTGTAGGCCATGCCCAGGTTACCGCAGACAGCCAGTGCGGGGGGCTTCGTCCATAAATTCAATTTCTCCTTTTTGCAAACTCTGCGCAGCTGTCAGAAAGCAATTAGGTTGAGTAGTGTGTGTTTTATCGAGAACTGTCAATCCACTCCCTCGACTTAATTAACTACCATATGCTGCTGAAAAGATATGACCTTCATGTGTAAATAATGGTCCTCTCACCAAACCACAGAGGTGAAAGGTGGGGAGACGTGGAGAGCAAATCAGAAGGCAGTAAGGAGCGCAGGTCCAGAGTGACTGAGACGCCACCCACAGACTGATTTATTTATTTATTTATTTTTTGTGGTTGTTTGTTTTTTGCCGCATGTCGGATCGTTGGCAGACCTTCGGTTCATGTTCTTGCTGCTTCTCCATTAAAACGCTGAACGTTGGTGAGTTGCTAAACGACGCGGCGTGGGCAGTTTACGCCGCTGTGCCTGACGGGCTGTGGGTTAGCGCCGCCTGCCGTGGGAGACGCGATCGGACCACTGCGTTTGATCTTGCCTTTGGTCTAACTGACAGATACCAGCACATGACGTTGGCAGGGACTGGAGGCCCACATATCTAGAGGGTGGCTTTCTTCCACAACCACGCAACAGATGGGGATCATTCTTTTATCTCACCTGTCAAAGGCAGTATAGAACCTTTAAATAAATGTTTTATCGAGTGCTTGACTGGTGTAAAGGGGCAAGGATCTGGGTGCATTTAAACAGATGTACCTCTGCTCAGTCTGAATGTTTTCTAGAGTTCTTATGAGAGTCAGGCTGCAGAAGGAGGCTGTAAAAATAGTGCAGTGATAAGCTGCCTTAAATTCCCACTCCAGTCTCCTGTACTCAGGCAGCTCTAGTCTGAGTCGTGCACGCCCTGTTCCTCCAGTCTCCTGTACTCAGGCAGCTCTAGTCAGACAGAGCAGTCTCCTATTGGTTGCTGAAGCTCTGCAGAAGGAACAGAAAGATTACACAAATTCATATCACTTTTTGTTTAGGGTTGACAGCAGTGTGTGTGTTGTATCACATTTGGTAGGGCACAACAAAAAAAAAAGTAGGCATTAGACATGCCAAGCCGTGTTGTTTTATGAGTAGTTGTCTTTCTGCTTCTCTCTGTGTAGTTCTGTCATTGTTACTCTTTGTTAAGTTTCTGTGGGTGCCTATTGCTTAATATATTCATATTTAAATTATATTTTGCAAAGACTTTGTAACAGAACCTTAATCACCTTAAAGCAAGACATTGAACTTGTCTTTGTGCTGTGGTGTGTGTGTATGTGTGAGTGTGTGTGTGAGTATGTGTGTGTGTGTGTGTGTGTGTGTGTGTGTGTGTGTGTGTGTGAGGTGTCTGTGAACCCTCTCTCTCTATCTCTTCTCTCTCACTCTGTGAACCCTGACTCTCTCTCTCTCCCTCTCTCTCTCTCTCTCTCACTCTGTGAACCCTGTCTCTCTCTCTTCTCTCTCACTCTGTGAACCCTGTCTCTCTCTCTCTCCTTCTCTCTCTCTCTCTCTCTCACTCTGTGAACCCTGTCTCTCTCTTCTCTCTCACTCTGTGAACCCTGTCTCTCTCTCTTCTCTCTCACTCTGTGAGCCCTGTCTCTCTCTCTTCTCTCTCACTCTGTGAGCCCTGTCTCTCTCTCTTCTCTCTCTTTGTGAGCCCTGTCTCTCTCTCTTCTCTCTCACTCTGTGAGCCCTCTCTCCCTCTCTCTTCCCTCTCACTATGTTTGATAGCTTCCTACTCCTTATAGAGAGAGGGAGGGGTTCACACTGGTTAAATCTGCCTTATGCTTGTAATCTGAACTCAGCCACTTTTCTCCTGAACACGAGAGACAGAAAGAGAGAGAGAGAGTGAGAGAGTGAATGTGTGTATGTGTGAGAGAGAGAGACAGAAGACAGATTTATCACAGAAGTTATGCAGACTGAATGAAGACTTAAGCAGGGTCCTGAATGGCCACCTGCTGTTCTCATGCTCCATGTCTCACCAGCAGAAGATAAACCAGTGGTGCAGGAGCCCACCAGGTTCATCCTCCACAGGTGGCTGTGCTGAGCTATTGCTCTGAGCACTAAACCAGGTGACTTCAGATCTTAACTGATATGGGCTACAGCATCGGTGTCGGCAGCCAAGCTGCTCCACCCTCCACTGCTCCACCCTCCACCCCTCCCACCCCCACCCGCACTATGAGTCTGAAATGATAGTTTGGGATAAAGACGTCTACTGCTGTCAAGAGCAAATGAGATCCTGACAGTGGGAGCGTGTCTGGAAGCCTGTAGGTGATCAGAGTGTCTCGTATAGAGGAGGTATGTGGATGACAGGTACCCGTTACATCTCCCCGCGCAGGTCTCCACGTGATGTAATCCACAGGGCAACACTCAGCTTGGAATAGTCAAGTTATTAAATGCTGTTATTTTCACTTAACAACAGCATAATTAATGTTTTGTCAAGACTTCACTTTGTAAAATTCTCAAAAAAATGTATCGTTATCATATGTGGTCCTAGAAATTTTATTTTAAATTTCCCAGCCATAAAATGAAGCCTCTACATTTTAGTATAATACCTTAATGGTTACACGCAAATACATGGGATGATGAATCCTGGCGCAGACTGAAAAGCTTCTGACTCCACAGCGCATTAAGGAGTTGAACGTGAGAAGGTCTCAGTGTCTGTGGTGATAAAATGGGCTTCCATCCATATTTATGTGATGGGTTATGTCACATTTCCTCCGATCTCTGCATACGAGAACATCAAGAGGACAAGGTGGGGCAAGTGAGAAATAGGAGAAGGGAAGATACGGAGAAACGAGCAAGAGAGAATGAAAGAAGGAGAACGAGAGCGATCACCTTGAGCGCATGAAATATTTGATTTGAAATCTTGCTTGTCTGCTGTACTCAGCTGTATATTTCTGCTGATATTGGTGAAGGTGTGTGAGATAGGAGGAACCTTGTTATCAAATATTAAAGATGTTATCAGACCAGCCAAGACTGCCGAAGAGCCGGGTGCTCGTGCGCCTGCTGGGCTCATTCTAGCTCTTCCCTAAACCGCATTCACTCTGGGTGCGACTGACTGGCTGTGTGAATGACAAGAATGAATAAGTGTCCCACGGTGTTAAAGCAGAATGTAAAAGAGAGGCTGTTTATGAGATCTCTGTAATTTATGCATTAAAATGTAGATGGATGAAATACTGTCTCAGAGATTCAGCAAGTGAATTAAAACTTGATAAAGCATCGTTCTACATCATTGTATTATTTTGTATCATTGTTCCTTATTTAAAATATGCAGCCTTTCCTTCCGGGTCTGTGTTCGTAAAAACTATTCGGGATACTATCATCCGCAGAGCACAGAACTGTATTCCTCCCCCTGACGTTTTAATCCTTGACACTCAAACAGATGCTAAATACCAGACTTAATGGCAGATAAGATTTGTTAGTAATGTAATTTAAAGTTTTTTTAATCTTCAGAATTTTCCGTGTAAGATTTTTTTTTCCCTAAGCATCATGTGACAGCAGCAGGGAGGGAGACACGATTGCGAACCATGAGAGTCTTTATTATCTGTAATGAGTGACTCAAAATTAACCAGATGCAGAGCGTGGAGCCAGCAAATGCTGGGCGGACGCGGAGCGGGGAGACGGGAGCGAGCCCTGCTACACTAACGCCGTTGTCTTGAACGCTGTCGGGCAGCAGTGCGGAGGAGAGCACCTGTGAGCTTTACACAACAAGGCACAGCTGCTCGGGATGATGTGTAATGGTGAATAAACTGGTGATTGGGAGTGGGGCAGGTGTTTGTGTGTGTGTGTGTGTGTGTGTTTGTGTGTGTGTTTGTGTGTGTGTTTGTGTGTGTATGTTTGTGTGTGTGTTTGTGTGTGTGTTTGTGTGTGTGTGCGTGTGTTTGTGTGTGTTTGTGTGTGTGTGTGTGTTTGTGTGTGTGTGTTTGTGTGTGTGTGTGTGTGTTTGTGTGTGTGTGTGTGTGTTTGTGTGTGTGTTTTTGTGTGTGTTTGTGTATGTGTTTGTGTGTGTTTGTGTGTGTGTTTGTGTGTGTGTGTTTCTGTTTGCACGGGCGCTTTTATTTACTCTGTGGTAGCAGTAACAGGAAGGTAGGAGCTGCTGTGAATGCTGGGAAACCCCTGTGCATTCACTTGATCCAGAAAGTTTATATAAGGTTAACACAACTTTAGGTTGGCATGTTTATAAGGATGAACATCATGGAATGTTGAAGCACAGCTTACACTGTGAAATGGTAAATAGTGCTTATAAACATGGGACTCTTTTTGCATTTTATTGACTTGAAACCACTGTATTCATGAATGCAGGCAGCACACTTAGTGTGCAGAGTTTATGCTTATAAGAATATGCTAATATTTCTTCATCAAGGAATAAGAAGTGTGGTAATTTGAGATGCTTACTTCAAATAATCAGCATAGACTATATCGACTATAGTCCAAGAGTGACAGATAATCCCAGAGTTGAATCTGTCTTACTAAACGAAGACCGTTCAGGCTGTAAAGGATGGCTTTGGCTAGATCTGAACTCTAAAATGCATAGTTAACATGGACTACGGCATGGTGAATGAAAGCCAAGCTCAACAGACATCCAGATAGGTCTCTCTCTCTCCTTTACCATACATCTGCTGCTCCTCCTGTCTTGTTTGTTACACCTACCTGACATGTGGATGCTATCAGACGTAGTCCTCTCCCACGTCCTACCTCTCCTTACTCACCTCTCCACCTGCTCTGTCTCTGCCTTCTTGTATGCTGTAATGTGTATATATTTAGGGTGACAGTGTAGTTGGAGATTAAAGTTTCTTTTTTGCGCACATTTTTCTCCTGAAGTAGCATCTCATAGATCTTCTTCCTCTTTTCTCATCAGTCTCACTCCGGCTTCTCTCCTCCGTGCTGAAGTACGGTCTAAACAACCTGTCTGTCTGAATTTTTTCTTCTCTCCCCTGTGCTGAAGTACAGTCTAACAACCTGTCTGTCTGACTTCTTTCTCACACACAGAACCTGGCTTAACGTACTGGTGTTACTGGATGGCATGAGTTTTTTTCTCTGAGGTCATGAAACTGCTCTGCAGAAAAAGTGTTCAGGAGGAAGCGGGGACGGTCCAATTTGCACTGGTGCAATTAAGCGAGTCTATCTGGCAGCTGCTCTAATCCCCAGCCATGTAAGCCCTCCCTGCTGGGAACTTCATTACCCAACTGTCCCAGCGGACTGCCTGCCGCTGGCCACTCTTCCCTGGCCGACGCAGCTCTCCGCCTCCCTGTCCACCTGGTCTGTCGGTGCCAAGCCTCTCCCCTTTCCTCGGTGGCCTCTCCACCTCGCAGGCTGTCTCACACAGCGCTTGGGATTGTTCAAGGATCCATGGTGTCGCCTTACATCTCCCTAACAAGAAGGGAGCGTGTGACAAGACTGAGTAGCAAAGCTCTAAACACACTTAAAAATACAGCTTTGTGCAGGGAGCATGAAAAAATGCTACTGGGATTCAGAGCTTGGGTATTATGTCTGGTATTAATCGTTATGTGTCAGACATTAATTTCCTGTGTATTTTACAGAAGCAGAGGAACCTCTGTCTAGAACAGAAAATAACCTAATTACTGGTAAAACACAGAAAAAACAGGGTTTGTTCAAACAGACAAACATTTCATGCAACCTCTATAGAAGCTTGTTATGTATCATCAGAGGCAGTTAAACACTGGCTCACAGTCAAGCGTCAATCAAGTGCTTCAGCTTGATTGGAAGTCGGTCTCAGTTATGGGAAAACTGTTTTTTTGGTCGGCTTTTCAGGTTGTTTATCTTTGTATCTGTAAGCCACTCACCTACTGAGCACACAGACACATACACACAGATATGCACATTTACACGTTATACTGTGTCTGAAAGAGTCTGTGGTTCAGTTGTGGAGCTCATGAACTTTAAGCCCTGTGTGTTGAGGTGCTCCTCCCATACCAGAACATTGCGTCAGTCTGCAGCTCTGGTCCAGTGCAGTCTGGGAGCAGAGCACTTTCTTCAGCAGGAGATTAACGCTGGCTTCCTGAGCCTGTTCCAGCATGGCTGTCTCTGCGGTTGGGCGGTCCTGGCCCTCTCTTCTCTTCTCCTCTTTCCGTGCTCCATTTCTTGCTCCTCCTCTCATTTTGTGTTATCTTTCTGCAACCCAGTCAGAGTTGTCAGTTCCGTGCTGGTCCAGGCGCAGGTCATGCTTGGTGGACACGGTCCTGCAGATCCCTGATGAGTGCATAAACGTCCTGCTGGGCCTACCTTGAGCACGAGGTGCATGAGAAGTCAGGGCAGGACCAGACGTTCTCGTTCATGTACAGAGACTGACAGGAATTTGGAATGTGGTCTCCTCAGTGTAGCCTAATTCCTGGCGGTGCTTGAGATCCTCTGTCTCTGTTTCTCCATTCAACACTATAGTGTCAACACTGCAGTTCTGTTCTCTCTGTTCCAGCTCATTCTGGCTGAATAGGTGGTGTCAAAATAACTGTGTTAAAATGACCATGAGCGTTTGCTCAGTTGCCAGACAGTAAACAGCAAAAAGATTGTTTTCCAGTGGCAGGGATTATGAGAAACAATAACTCTGATGGTGTGCGTGGACAGCCTCGCAGTTTAGTGCTGAGAGAGGACACAACAACCCCCCCCATGCTCGTCTGTAATAACATCTCATCATCACTGTCATATGTGCAATATCGATTTGATTTCATTCCTCTGCAGAGGCCGACCTTGGTGTAGCGGGTCTGGATGGCACGGCTCTTTGGCCCCGTCCCTGGAGATGTGTGTCCCTTTCACTCATTACGAGCGAGTGTGTGTTCGGTGTGTCACAAGCCGAATGAGAACTATGCATCACACCGCACACCCCGCTCTCCTGATGAAGATGTTATTTCTTTATTTCTTTCAGGCCTTAGGGGCCCTTAAAGAAGTCAGCATGTATTTTCCCTGCCTCTGCCTCACTGTATGAGGGGTTAGGGTTTGTTTGTGAACACTGCACAGATAGAGACGACTTGTTGTTGTTGTTTGCATTGGCTGTGCTTTAATGAATGACCTCATCACCAAAGCCATTATCACATTCTACGTGGAAGATTAACAAAGTAAATGCTTGCAATGCATAACATGGTGGCTTTAAACGGTAAAGTAATGGGTGTTGTCACCCTGTTGTACGTCTCCCGTGGTCATTTAATGTGGATGTGATTTTAATCTCTGATGAGTGTAAGAGTTTGCCGTGTGCTTCTTTTCTCTTGGGTCAGGTGTTGTTGGAGGCGACGGTGGACCGCTGGGGTTACATCGCTGTCGATGACATCCTGGTGCTCAACTACCCATGCTGTGAGTATTCTGGGCATCGTGGTCAGCAGCAGTGGAGATTGTCAGGGCAGGTTTGTAGAGTTCGCTCTTCACTGAGATAGAATTGTAGACTTGCAGAGCACAGCTGGACTTTCTCTGAGATGAAGAGACGTGCTCTCCTTCCCCTCCCGCCAGGAGCCGTCTGCAAGCTGAAGCCTTCCTGCAGTTGTTCTGGCTTTCAGCTCCACTCTAATACAAGAGTGTTTGATAGGAATAAAGGAATGCAGACTTTTTTTTTATGTGTTTTTCTATGAACCCAACAAACACTTTCCTCTCTGCTCTGTGCTGTAACTGGGGATATTAGCTGCCTCTTAGAGGACCTGCAGTTCTGCTGGGGTTCTGAGTTGGGCTTTATGTTAAAGGACTCAATCACTCAAAAGACTGCAACATTCAGTCACCAACACTCTCTAAAAAATCACATTTGTCCTGCGAGTATCCTGATCAGTTTCATGAAATCCATGACTGAATGTTTTGTTGGGGGGGGGGGGGTTTGATGTATCTTTTAATTCACGTAATACAAATCAAAATAATTTTTTGTTAAACTAACGCAGGCCAGTCTTTAAACATCGTAACGATAGGCTTGACAGGCGTGTATCACAATGATTAGCAATATAATTATCACAATGTAGTATTTTTTTATCCATGTCAGGCAGCTCCTCAGGAAGCAGGTTCTAGAAGATTCTACAGGGTAAGATCAGAGGCAGCACTGCGAAGGAGGGTGGGATGTGTCCGCCTTCACAAGGGCCAATGAAACTTCCTATATCCAGCTGATGCAGCAGGGCTGTGGGGAGAAGTCTGGTCTTTTGTAGGCCAGTAGAACATTCCATGGTAGGAAGTACAGTTGCAGTATAGCTCTGTTAGTAGATTTGAGTGTTTGTGGGTTTATATTTTAGCACTGGCCTTGAATTACTACTCAAAACTACTCAAAAATGTTATATTACATCCCTCATTTACATGCCTTCTGGTTGTAGTGAGGCAATCAAGTCATTTTCTTCAAATAATAATTAGTGATTAATTAGACAAAGAATCACTTCTGCAAAGCCCAGTGAAATCTTTAAAGGACTAGACAGTATGGGCAGTTTTGTCGCCTTGGCAGTGTACTCCAGTACTCTTGAAAACTGAAACACTGGCTGTGAGTGCTAAATGTTAGCTTTAAGGGAATAGTTTAGTGAAAAATTAAATTAGCATTGTTTTCTCCTCATCCCAAATGTAATTATTTAGCCAAGACAGATTTGGTGTCCAGATTTTGTTTCTTTTTAATGTTGTACTAGAGCTATGAGGATGCCTCCTCATACGTTTGATTTTTTGCCGAACTGTTGCATTAATTCAGTGGTATTACTCAATATGAATGGCAACCACAGTTTTTTTTTCTTTTTTTATATATAATCTCCCCATTACAGGGTACCAAAAGTAATCAGAACATAATCTTAAGTAAAATTGTAACATTTATTACTTGGTTGGAAATCCTTTGCAGTCAATGACTGCCTTAAGCCTGTGACTTATAGACACCACCAGAGGCCTATTTTACTTTCTGCTCCTTTCAAGTTTTTTTGCCTTTCAGTCTCGTCTTCACAATGTGAACCGTGTGCTCAGTGAGATTCAGGTCAAGCCATTGGTTTGAGCAAATATAAAACATTATTCCAAACAGCTGATTTTGACAGACCTGTTGTTTAGACTGTTTCTCTGATTGATTCTTGGAGTCTTTTCCATGGAGTCTTTAGCGTTTAGAGGCGTTGGTGCTGCTTTGGTCCTCGTGTTCAGAGACTCCAGATACAAATGCCACATGTAGCACACGCTCTAGTCCTGTTATTATCTCTTTTTTGTGCATTAACTAATGACCCAACAACACACCTACAGTGTCCTGAAATGCAGGAGCTATGGGAGCTATGAGTCAGCATTTCACCCAACGCTGATGTAAATACCCTCAAATTAGAGTTGACATTCTGTGCTCTTAACCTCACAATCAGTGTTTCAGCTACAGTGTCCTGGAGTGCAGAAACAAGGCAGCAAACACTGTCTCACTACAGCGACTGCACAGTTCATGATGCCGGATGGAGCTGCTCTCAAGGCTGTTTATCTGGAACTGAATATGTGACCCTTCAGGGAGATGTGCTTCTGCCTTGGAGAAAACAGGGTCCGCTTTTAGCAGCCCTGTGCTTTAATAACTTCATTAAACCACACTGATATTTATTCATATTTAACAAACTGATCTTGGGCGGCAGTAAAATCCAAGCCACAGTGTCTCCAGGTCAGGGAAGCTCTTCATGGTAATGCCACTCACCCCCACTCCCTGCGAGCCACCTCCTTGCCCCTACTATTCTTGCGGGCAGCAGATGGCATCATTTGAGCCCCACTGTGCCCATTAAATAATTAAGACTCATCAGGGCCTGGGTGCATTGTCGAGCATGGCGCGGTGCCAGACTGTGGAAATCAACATTTGGCATGAGAAGCCAGAAAGGCAAGGAAGGGAGGGGGGAAAAAAGAAGGTCAGCATGAAATCAAGCCGCGTGTGTTTCTGGGGAAGGTGCTAAGCACGTGTGACATTTCTGATGGCCCCTCCTGAGAACAAATGTTTTTTTCAGCTCCAGTCCAGCAGCTGGATACAATGTTTATTATGCTAATGAGGCTGCAGGGCATAAATGCACATATTTAAGGAGTGGGCCAGGACACACATTGAGTGCGTATCTCGGAGAGTGTGAGTTCAGCTCCATCGACCTCGTTTCCTGTCCTGAATGCTCGTCCCGCTCTGAGGTGCTGGGTGAATGTTGGAGCTGAAGAACACCTTTTCCTCCTCTTCTTTTCCAGACTGCTGCTCCTTTTTGCTCTTGTGTACTTTGTGAAAGCAGATGAATGCACATGTAGAAGATATTAAGCATAGGAGATCAACTTACCCACAAGGCACCAGGGCTCCCTTCCAATTCCAAATGCCACAGCCATGATATCTGCCTGTTTGTACAAAGAAGTTTGCCAAAGCATCTTTCAATGCCAGAAAGCAGCAGCAAGTGAACAGCATTA
Organism: Sternarchorhynchus goeldii; assembly: GCA_028565775.1. Taxonomy (NCBI): domain Eukaryota; kingdom Metazoa; phylum Chordata; class Actinopteri; order Gymnotiformes; family Apteronotidae; genus Sternarchorhynchus; species Sternarchorhynchus goeldii. The sequence goes on from JAOXYF010000008.1 coordinate 10,088,109, forward strand.
CATAAACAAGGAGGTATTTCTCCCCTGCATCACCGGGCCAGTTCTCTCTTGCTATGACCAGTTGATTTAGCACATCTCTCATGCATGAGCACTGAGACTGTATTGAGTTGCCCAAGGCAGAGGAGTAAGGAGAGGACAGTCTCTTGTGTGGGCTACTTCCCATAGCCTGTGTAATTGCTTTTATTGATGGAGAAACTCTTCAAGCTTAACATATTTTTTATTGTGTACCTATTCAGGACATTCAGTGTTTAAACCTAGAAAAAAAACTAGATTCAAATTCATTTCTGAAAACACCTCTGTACATATACAAGTGCACAGAAAAAGTTATAAATCACACTCTGAATTGTGGTACCTTTGTGAACAGTGGAAGGGCATTTTTAAGCTAAAGTAAATGTGCATAATTATTAATCTTCAGGTGTACAACAAATTCAGTATGACCAAAACTGGGTTTACAGGTAAACAAGTGTTCATTTATATTTACAATTCTGTGTCTAAAGGTTCATTTTTGACTGATTTTTCAAAAATTTTTGCTTCATTTCAAAAGCAATATTTCATATTTTCTCCCATTTGTCGAGATCAGTCAAAATGATTCATATCAAGATGTATTGCTATTAAGAGCCTCATAATGAAGTAAAAAAAAAAAACAGTAGTACTTTGTGTAAGTAGTAAGCTGCAAAAAGGCCTGTGTGACCTGGATGAACCTGCAGGCGTAACGCCACTCGGTGGAAACCACTGGCTTTTTATCTTATCGTGCAAAGGTTTGGTAGTGTGTTGGTGGGCAAACGTTCCTCTCCTCTCTGCTATCCTGTAGATAAAGCACCACACTTCTCTCGCCTGGGGGATGTGGAGGTCAACGCTGGACAGAATGCCACTTTCCAGTGTGTGGCAGCAGGACGGGCGTCGGAGGCTGAGAAGTTTTTACTGGAGGTGAGTCAGCAGAAGAAGCTTCAATCCAGCAGCTGGAGCCAAACAACGTCACCGTAAACGCAGCAGAGTATTTGGATGTAGCTCCTTGTTAATGTGACTAATCATCTAATCTAACATGTGGTGTAATTCATACAGCTGCAGTAGAGGATCAGCAAATGTGTTGCCGTATGTCCAAAAGTGGAGGCAGGAAACAGTATCAAATCAAATGTATGAATGTCAGATCTCAAGGACAGACACTGGACATGGTGCTTTGGTGACACCATCACCTACGACAGTTAATACTCTTAAGGTCTCTGAAGCCTGACCTAATGCAGTGGGAGAGACATACCTCCACATCATCACTGCCGTTTATTTCCATTTATTTTGTTTGTTTGTTTGTTTGTTTGTTTGTTTGTTTTATCTTGGCTGGGTACCAGTTTCAAACTAATTTATATTTTTGCTCTCATTATGAAAACCATGCTGACTCCTGCCAGACAGAGGACTCCTTCCGTTGCTTGGGTGGTAATTAGTCCAGATTGTGTGCAATCCATCTCCAGCCCATGTGCACTGTCTACCCTGCCTCAACGATGCTAATTCGATGATTGGTGTGATTGTAGGCTAAAACAAAGAAAGCCAACACTGAGCCCACAAAGCTACCTAATTGGACTTCGTTTGTTTTATGCGAGCTTCAACTTGGCAGTTGTTGTGAACACAAACGTTGCCTTTCTTAGTGTATTTTTGTTTAGGAAGGTTTAAGGCTCAGTTCCGTGTGCACTGCAGCTAGAAAAATAGCCGGAAAATTTTTTTGCAATAAACAAACACGGTGAGCCGCTCCCGAACAGGGGTGTGCATTCTGAGCGCCATGTTTGTACACTCATCAATTATGGAAGGAAAAGTGGAATGTGTTGACAATGTGGAGGGCTGCTCTTCACACTCCAACTGCAGTTTAATTATGTGAATCACAATGAAAGGGCTGCTTTTGTTGGATCTGTTTTAGTAGGAGATGTTTGTTATCTCACCAAGCCTCTCATGGCCGTTCTGTCCTTCTGACTTTCTTGCAAATTTCTTTTATTTGTGTCAATCCTCAGTTTCTGTCGTTTTACTCATTATCAGATACCATCTTTCAAATAATGCATTTTATTTTCTGGAGCTGCCTTCTTACATTTAAAAAAAAAATCTAATTGGCCATACATGGAACATGAAATGGTTTTTCAAGTTGAGTAATAGCCAACGAAATGTAAAACTAATGCTATTTAAAAAAATTCTACAAAATGGCCACTCAGGACGATCCTCATCACAGTTATACCGTTCCCCTATTACAGCGAGTATCTTGCCATACATTAACTGTTCCAGTCAGGTACTATGCTTGACACCATTGGGTCATCTGCACTTTGCCGGTGGACTTTGTAATGAATTTTTTTTCTCTTTTTCTATTATAGCCAACCACTAATTTTCAGATGTGTCCTAAACGATCTGAATATAGAAGCACTGTGTCTGTTAGAACTAATTTATGATATTTATCTATTCAGTGTTAAAATACATTTTGAAACGACCAGTGCCTGGCTGGATGGATGTTATCGCTGGGTTATAAGACATTTCTCATCCTCTTTGCCCACTCTAGCGGCATAATGGCGAGGTTTCCTCCGGTGGATCCGCCAAGCACCTGAGTCGCAATCGCTTCGCTGTGTCCTTCCAGCTGGAGGATGTCCAGAGGCCAGAACAGGACCTTTATCGCTGTGTCACCCAGTCCTCCAGAGGCTCGGGGGTCTCCAACTTTGCTGAACTCATTGTCAAAGGTAAAGCACCTTCATTTAGCTGAGTTTTTATTTTCTTTTTGCCACTCCTAAGCTATTTATTTGTTTAATGTTTAAAAGTAAACACATTTTTGTTGATAAAAGGTGACTGGGAGGTTAAAATGCTTCCAAGTCCTTCAGCTATAGTATGAAACATAATGTCTAATTACCATCTGACACGTTCGTTTGCATTTAGTTCGGAGACATGACTTGCCGTTTAATTTTGACCCTTCAACAACGATCAGGAAATAAACATACAAATTGTTAACAACAAATGTTACTAAAGCAACTTTCTGGGTGTGGATGAATATTATTGTTGATGTGAGAGATTACTTATCACGTTAGTCTCCTTTATTTTGGTAACTAATTAAAAGATGCACATTATGTGGAAATACATTTAGCTTTTGGGGAGTTCAGTATATTGTCCTTCAAGACTCTTATTTTCTCATGGAATGTAAATGTTGTACACATGCTT
>JAOXYF010000008.1:10108808-10118938 GCA_028565775.1 Sternarchorhynchus goeldii
GTGTGTGTGTGTGTGTGTGTGTGTGTGTGTGTGTGTGTGTGTGTGTGTGTGTGTGTGTGTGTGTGTGTGTGCATGAACTTTAGAAACACTTTGTGCTGTTTGTGTGTTTTCCCAGTAATTGTGTGGCTGATTGGATGCTGATGTGTTGAATTAGTTAATGCCGTTAGATGTCTCACTTTAACTGAAGCTCGCTCTCGCCACCATTTTTTCCAAGGCGTCTTTAATACCATAATCATTGATTTCTCAGTAATTGTTTGCCTTTCTCCTCCCTTCTCTCAGTCACTGGTGATATTAAAGAAAGCTGTTTGGGTTCAAGCCAGAGTTCCCCAGGGAAGGATTCTCAAATTCAGCTTTACTCCATGTCTTTTAATTGCACTCTGTATCCTAGACAACCAGCCAGTTCTTATTTAGAGAGGACAGTCAGTTTGAGGGAGAGAATGAGTTTTGTTTATAGCCTGTGACTAGCTAGCATGGGTTCAGTGGGATGTGGCCAGCAGGATTGTGGTTATTGTAGTTATGCAGGAGCCTCACACCTGTTAACTTGCTCTGCTTTGATCATGATTTATCAGTATGACAAAAAAAAAAAAACTATCAACAAAATTAGATGAAAATTGTGTTTCTTTTTTGCATTCCCCATTCTTCCTCCCTCTCTTTCTCTTTCTCTCGTTTTTCCTCTCTCTCTTTGTCATTTTCTTGCTTTCTCTCCACGTCTAGCACCCACCTTCGACTACGGGGACATGCCGTCTCCACTGAGTGAGACCGAGAGCACGATCACCCTGCTGCTGAGACCAGCTCAGGGCCGTGGCGCTCCTGTCAGGTGAGGCGTCACGGCAGGACTCCACCAGCCTGCCCCAGACCACTGACCCGTGTTATTACAACACTGCAGTGTTGCTTGGTGTCACACCATTTTGAGGATTACAGAATCTGAATGAAGATTAACAAAATAGAAAATAAATAAATAAATAAATAAATGTGCTTGTATGTTCCCCATACAATTCTCTGGCATCTGTTCTGCAGTCTTGCAGTAAACAGCCGAAACTGACTGGTTCTGTGTTGCGGCTGTGTGCTGCCCTGCTCTGAGCAGTGTCTCCGCTCTCCTGCCTTTCCCAGTACGTACCAGGTGGTGGTGGAGGAGGAGAGTGGGAGGAAGGTGAAGCGTGAGCTGGGGGTGCAGGAGTGTTTCCCCGTGCCCACCTCTCACGGGGAGGCGCAGGCACGCGGGGTGCCCCACTACTACACGGCAGAGCTGACGCCCAGCAGCCTCCCCGAGGCCACGCCCTTCACCGTGGGCGATAACCACACCTACAACGGCTACTGGAACAGCCCGCTGGACCCCCGCAAGAACTACCTCATCTACTTCCAGGCCATGAGCAACTTCCGGGGGGTGAGTGTCACATGATTAACTGAGGTGGATTTTAGGGATTCTGGGGTTTTGTAGGGTTTCACTATGTTTTTATTGTATCAGTGGTGATGCTACAGAGTTGGATGCAGTACTATACAGAACCCTTCGTCATAAATCTACCCATGTTTTGCTTAAATGGTTATGTGGTTAACCCTGATAACGTGCTGTTTTTGTTAAGCTTTACTTAAGAAGGTAACATTCACACACATGTTCAGTCAGGGGCCCATATGTGTTGGGTTTTTGTGCACCACTGTAGTCTCATATCATAATAACTGAGACGTGGAAAATATTTGTGCACACAACTCCGAGTTTAGCAGAGTGCACAGCAAAATATGGAAAACAAAATAAGTGGTGTGAAACGCCTGCAGCCAGAAAATCTGCGATAAGCTGAGAATTACAACGGCATTACTCCAGAACCATCTCGTTCCTCCGCTCGCCACATCTATCCAGGCTGAGAATCATTAAAAGCTGTTAGGACCCGCAGACGTGGGGGCGGGGGGGTTGCGACCATGGCAGCGAAGGATGTTGGGTCGTGCCAGGCACCAGCTTCGTTGTCAGGCTGGACTTAAAGCCAGTGCGAAAGTGGCTCTACCTGCTCCCACTGGCCCCGCGCCATCGGAGCGGCCCGGCTCCCAGACCCGGCCCGTTTCTCTGGCTTAATTGGACACAGGTGCAGCTGATCAGAAATAGATAATTGGCAGTTTATGTTATTAGTCAGGCCCTCACTGGCGATAGGAATGTGGTTTATCATGTAAGCAGTTCATTGCTAAAATTAGGCCTTGACAGATGGGCCTCTCCGGCTGCCTGAGAATCTTTCCAGACAACTTTGAGAGAAGTTTGGAGTGTGATGACGCCGGATCCCCCAGGCTTCGAGTGTGACAATTAAGAATCCTGGTACCACCCACTGGTGGAGCTCTCTGTGCTATCTATACAGGTACCACCCACTGGTGGAGCTCTCTGTGCTGTCTACACAGGTACCACCCACTGGTGGAGCTCTCTGTGCTATCTACACAGGTACCACCCACTGGTGGAGCTCTCTGTGCTATCTACACAGTTTGGTTCATGAGAAGGAATTAAATTATCTTAAGACCTGAGAAGTGGGTGGGGTTTGTTGTGACTGCTGCTGGGTTTCTGAGGTCCCACAGAGTAGCACCAGTTTTGATCAGCTCCACCCTCTGGCCTGCGCCCACCGTCCTTTCCTCTGCAGGTCTGACATCATGGGGTCTTCCTGCCTCCTCCGAGACCTGACTCTCAGCCAATTAGCTCAAAACACGCACACACACACACACACACACACCAAACATGCTCCTTCACATTAGTCAAATCTTCTAATTACCCTTAGAGAGGATGGCAAATGCAAGTAAATCTGCCACATGGAGTAGCTCTCCATTCCCAGCCGTCACTGTCTTCGCTCTGACGGGAAGCTGGTCCTTCGTGGCTCAGGGTGTGATCTCTCGCTGGCATTAGTGCCACCACACTCCATGCCAACGTGCCATTACACATCTGAGCATTATGCGGACATCACAGCAAGGTTTTTGTTTTTTTTTTCCTTCGCGCCTTTGCTGAGTTGGATTCCAGTCAGTGAGCTTTCGTCTTCAAAGAGATGCACCTGACATTTAGCAGAAGGTTATCTCTCTGGCTCAGCTTCTCTGATCCTGCTACAGCCCTCATTCCTGCGTTTGGACAGCTGTGGAGGGACACAGTTGGACTGTGGTAAAACTGCCCCCTGGACTTTTGGCTGCCTTGGCAGCTTTGGCCGCCCACCCACGGCCACCTGCCCCAGGCCCCCAGGGTCCCCCTGCTTCTGCCTGATTGCAAATGTGCGTGACGGTTGTTGTGTAATAGGGCCCACCCTCACTTTCTCTTTACTGCTCAGCCACTTTGGAGGTGAACTGCTGTTCAACTCCAGTGATTTACACCCTGACCTTTACTTAAATATTCATTTTCTTTCTCTGCTGTTTTATGCCACAGTAATCGGCCTTAAGGGTGGCACTTCCAGCTAGAGAGGTTGAAGTTCAGGAGAGTTGGCCGTCGTACAGCCTTACTGCTGCTCTTTCACTGAACGATTTAGTAGTTTGGATCTGTGTCTGGCTTCATATGAATGATTTAATATGAATCCTTTTATTTTCGCTCTTGCTGCTTGGGCTACATGTAGAGATGTAAAAAAACTTCCTAAACATTTTGCAGCGCCATAAAGTAAAAAAATAATATTTGCTCTTTAAGCTTATTGTATATGTATCTGTACTTACTGTTACTGTCGGTGCAGTCTTGATCCTCTGCTGGTTTGAAGAGGTGCTTCAAAGATTTGTTGATTCCAGACTTGTCAAAATGTGTCCCAGCTCTGTGTCTCTCTCTCTCTCTTTGCTGTGACACTAAATCCCTGAGCTTCCGTCGCTCAGCACTGAAATCAGGACACCAGTGCCACACTCAAGCACGTGTGGAAATATACATCTGCAAGTGTGAGCTTGAAGGACTGTTACACTTGGAGTATAGGAAACTACAGGGACAAACTATGTGTGACCAGACATAGGACGTGTGTTTGTGTTTGTGAGTATGAGTGTGTGTGTGTGTGTGTGTGTGTGTGTGAGTGATTCCCCAGTGAGCACCTTCTGTCTCTTTCACTCACTAATTACTTCCTCTCTCTTTCATTCTCCAATCTTTGCCATGTCATGATGGATGGTCTGAGGAGGAATCCATCACCCTCCCTCTCTCTCTCTCCTCTCTCTCTCTCTCTCTCTCTCTCTCCCTCTCTCTCTTCGTCCCCTGCTCACTCTCACACTGCCTTTCACTCCTTCCACCTTTCTCTTTCTCTCTCTCTCTTTCTCTCTCTCTCTCCCTCTTCCTCTCCCTCTTTCTCTCTCCATCTCTCTCACTCTTTTCTCACCGAACCATGTGCTTTCTTTTTTCCCCCAGGCTGGTTAAATATAGTGCTCATAACTCATGTGCTTTGTTGGAGTTTTCTGACAGATCTCCTTTTGCAGTGGTGGTCACGGCCATTGCTGTGAATTTGATTAAGTGGGTGACATGGGCTAAAGTTGCGCGGTGGATCCTGTGTGATCAAAGCTCACCGTCTCCCGCTGGCCTGTCGCACAGTTCCTCCCTCTTACTGACTCCTACCGATGAGGTGCCCTGTTACAGAAGTCATATTCCTGGCCTGGGACTACGAGCACTGGCTCTTTGTTGGGACAGACTTTGTATGCTTTGGTCTCATCAGAGAGTGTGTAATAGGGACCCCGTTGTACATTCGTATCTTAGTAATGGCTGCTGGTGGAGATAAAGTTGAGATGCTCTGGATCTTGGGTTAGACTAAATGTCATGTGTGTGTACGTGTCAGTTTTTGTTTGAAGGTTTTACTTTTGCATTTGTATGTATGTGTGGGACTCTGCAAACATTTTCTGTCTGTCTCTCTCTGACTCTCTCTTGTTCTTTCTCTCCCTCCTGTGTGTGTGTGTGTGTGTGTGTGTGTGAGAGAGAGAGAGAGAGAGAGAGAGAGAGGGAGAGAGGGAGGGAGAAAAAGAAAGAAACGCCACAAAGTAGAATTACGGCGATGCTTTAGGAATAAGACGGTTTGTAATGGATTTCCAATTAAAAAGAAAAAAAGCAATTGAACCTCAGTTTGAGAAGGGGCTTGGAACTCCTTTCCGGATGGGAAAATTTGCATAATTGTCCTATAATGCCCGAATTAGCATCTGTAAATCTTAATTTGATAATGCATCTCCTTGTCGAGGTGGCGTGCTGGAATTAGATTATGAGCTTGGATCTCATTACAGTATTTGATGAAGGTCCTTTTCATAATACACCAATGTCATCAGCCCAGTTTCTGGCAAATGAATTCCTTTTTGCATTTGTTTGCTGGAACCTATTTTCTCTGCCTTTTTGTTTCCCTTCATCTCCATTTTACATTACAGCCTTTTATCTTTTGACTGTACAAGTACACACACACACACACACGTGCGCATACACACACATACGGCGGGAGTAGGCGGCACTGCTGGTTTTAAATGCATTTTAACTCCTGTTTCTCTCTTCATGCTGTTGTTAAATCGGCTGAAATCTGTGTGAGCCAATTTAACATCCCATCAGGTATCAAGCAGTACTGCCTCTACACCCGACTGCTTCCTGCAACCCCCTACCACCTCTAAATTCTCTCTGTCTCTCTCATCCTACAGGAGACTAGGATAAACTGCATCCGCGTGGCCCGGAAAGGTGAGTGCTGGAACAGCTTTTCCTCCTAATCCTAATCCTAACCCTAATCCTGTGTTAGTCCAGGCTCACACACTGGCTCCATGTCCACTGTGTTAGTCCAGGCTCACACACCAGCCTCTGGTCCACTGTGTTAGTCCAGGCTCACACACCAGCGTGCTGGGCAGGACAGAGCGACGTCCTGTCCTGCCTCTCGAGCCATTCGCAGGTGAGCTCGTTCCTCCAGTTCTCACCTTTCTTACTAGCAGAGTGACAAACTGGAGATTTCCCCAGGGCTCGAGTATAGTGTGCAGTTAAGTTTCTCAAGTCAGAAACATTGCTTTTTAAGGACTCCGTTGTGGTCTGTCTCTGTCTGTCTCTCTCTCTCTGACTCGATCTCATGAACACACGCACACAAGCACACCTGTATGCACACACTAAACAAAAGGGCAGGCAGGAAATGGCATCGGATCACAGGTCGGCCTTTCATCATGTTTGTGTTTGGGTGGTGGTGGCGGTGGGGCAGATCGTATCAAAGCTCTCTGCAGGCCGCGGGCCAATCCGGCGCAGGCAAGCGTCCGGCGGAGAGCTAGCAAGATCAGCACTCAGGAGTCGCGTGGCCGTCCTTCACATCAAACAGCAGTAATACAGACACCTGTCCCCATTGGTGTGATTAGGCCCAGCCCTGTTAGCCCCCTCGCCAACACGACGAAGATGAGGGAGAGTGAGCGGCCATCACTATGATGGCAGAGGCCTCCAGGGGCCCCTACAGAGTGCTGTCGGAGCGTGAGCCTCGGAGGACCGGATTTGCAGTCCGCCGCGCTCAGCCATGGGTCTGAAATGACTTTGAGGACGTAGCGCGTGTGTTGGCAGGATGTACGTGCTTGTGTTGGGATGGCGGGTGTGAGTGTTGGGTTTGGAGGGCCTGCAGGGGGCCGTTTTATTTCACTGAGTAATGCAGCTTCCAGATTATGAAGCTGAGAAGCATGGGCATCCATTTTGGAGCTGTGTCATCTTCCATCTGCCACACGTACACACCGCATACACACACGCACACACACAGACATGCACACACAGATGGGCTGTGATTAATTACACCTCAACATATTGATGAACAGAACAGTCTTTCCACCTCTCCTCTCACCCAGAGCATTAAGGAGACGAACCATTAAACAAATGGGAGTTGTAAAGAACAGATTAATGAACAGATTCAGCCAATTATTTAGGTTAGATAGGCGACGGAAGTAGTGTAGGGATTAGAGGCTAATATTGAATGTTGGTTCACAAATTGTTGTGTATTCTCTTTTTCGGATTGAAAAGATATCGGTGCAAAATATGCCAGTTGTTGTAGAAAAGCCGGAAAGCAATCATCCAACCATACTAAAACCACATCTATGCATGAATTACAGGTGGGAGCTACATTCCCCTGCATTATTTTGAATGCACTTTTAAAACGTGGATTTTTTTAATAAATCACTCCAATAAAACAGGAGGGAAAAAAAAACTGCTTATGGTTGTGGCTCCATAATTGACTAAAATGTCTAAATGAAAACAACGACACAGTGCTTTTCACTGAGCTACACATTCAGAAAAATCAGTGCTGAAATAATGTAAAATTGAACTGAAAGGTATTGAAACACCTTGGTTAGATGATCTGCTATGAAGGAGCACAAGTTAAAAATATAATCTACGCTACTGTGAAGAAATACAGGTTAGAGGTAAACAATGCTCAGTGGCTCACAATGCTTCTACTGGCATCTCTGAGCAGAAAGGAGGAGTGAGCGCAGAGCTGTCGCCCCCGTAATGTGATCAAAGCATTGTAAAACTGTACAGGCCGATGCGAGCAAGCTCACTTCAACTCGCAGGTGACATTTTAATTAACAGTCTCTTGGCAGTCTTCACATAACAATAGACCCTTTATTTCTTCTCTAAGTGCCAATTTCCATTTTGGGGGGCACTCAGCAGGTGCTCACATTAATCTTGAAACAAATTTCATGCTTGTGTTTGGCTTAATTGATATTCAGGAAGGAAATGTGTCACGATCATGAAATTCTGATCAGACCCACAGCAACTTTAATTGATGTTTTCTCATCCATATTTCATGCACAATACATACCTTTATTTGCCATTTAGATTCGATAATCGGGGTGGTAATGATATAGATTCCTACTGTAAGACCCCCAGATGGGTTCAGATTTGCAGAGAGGACACACAAAATGTTTATGCACTTTCTGAACTGCTGAACTCCAATAGTTTTGAATTTAAAAATTTCTAGCAGACACCAAACGTATGGTTCGGTAAATCTCGAAGTAAATCCATCTTCAGAGACGCTGAAATTATTCCAGATTTTTTTCGGCTTCCAGAAGAGGATGATGGTGATCACACGCTGTGATGGCCTACATGGATGTCTTCAGTGTTTCTCAGTGTGATTGCTCCCGGGCTGTTCCCGGGCGCTCGAGGCAGGGGAGCGTTCCCCGGGCTGGCGCTGGAGGACAACCAGGGCTTATCCTCTCTTCAGTGCCCCAGATCCCTGCATCCCCACCCTTGTATTTTTAGCACTGGCCCTGTGCAGGGGCCTGGAGCAGCCCTCTTTCCCCAAGCCCAAGCTGACTTTTTCTGCCTTGGCCCACAAGCTCTCGGGTGGCCAGGACGTTTTGGAAATGGTAATAGCAGTCATACAAACTAGATCACTAGCCTCTTGACAAAGGAGCTTTTTTGCATAAGTGCACAGAATTTGTAAGTTATTATACACCCTATTATTTGCATAAAAATGCTTTTAGCAGGCTTATTTGGTCTAAAACCTACCTGAATTTGACTCTGTGTGTTTTCCTTGTATAAATTCAAAGATACGTATATGTAAATTGTTTGATTGACTGTTTTCACGGATTTTAGTTTGAAGGACGGTGTACTTGACATCTCTTTTTCTCCTGAAGGCATATAAAGCACAGTTGACCCAGCGATGCCCGAGCCGCACAGCTAGAGGAAGGAGGCTGAAGAGCGGCTGGCTCGGTGCACTGGGTGCCTCATGGCTGTGTACTTTGCCTGCTCTTCGATCGCTCCACCTCGTCACCCATTGTGAATGAGAGTTAGGATCTCCCAACGAGACGTGCCACGTGAAGTGACCCATGCGGCAGGCTTGTCTGTAGAGGCAGGCGCGGCGGATAAATAGTTGTGTGGGTGGAGCCAAGAGTTCCTGCTGGAGCAGGCGAATCCGTGTCGTGCTGGTAGAGAAATGGGCAATTCATTATGCGAGTCACTGAAAGCTAAACTGAGTGCTTCTAGTTGCCGTTTTGCACCCTAGGCACCTTGCACTTTTCAATTTTCTTTTCTTTTTTTTGTTTTTTAGATATGTCAAGTATGACTTCAGGCCACATGTCATTCTGTATGATTCTTTCTGTGCATTCTCTGTGAGTTTTTGTGTGCAGATGTGCTCCCACCAGGTTTAAACCGCGTGCTTTTATGTGTGTGTTCCCCAGCGGCCTGTAAGGATCACCGGCGGGCTTTGGAGGTGACCCAGCACTCAGAGGAGATGGGCCTGATTCTGGGCGTGTGCGCAGGGGGGCTGGTGGTTCTCATCCTGCTGCTTGGGGCCACAATCATCATCATTAAAAAAGGGTGAGGAGCACAGCGCCTTCGCAGCCTCAGGACCGGATCCCACGAGGGTCATGTGGAAGTGCTCACCATGTTTTACCATGATCCATGATGAACGGCTGCAGTGCATAAGCACCTCATGGTCACTGCACAGTGGCCATGAATTTGCACATTTCTCTCCTGTTTCTTAGCCACAGTCAAAACTCTGTTCTCAGTCCCCAGGTCCTTTTGCCTGAGTGGATCAGTCATATTTTGTGGTTATGAAGTAAGCAAGGGGTAAATGCAAGCTTGTTGTTTCATGCACTGTGATTAAAGTTAACAGTAGCTCTGGGTAGCCAGATATCTTCTCTTAAATCTCCCACATTGTAACAGGCCACACTGGGCTTTCATCTTCTGAGATTATCTGTGTGTGAAATATTTAATTATGAAGAGGTGCAATTCAATTACTCACTTAATTATGCTCAGCCTGGCACCAGCCTGACCCAGAAAAAAGCTGATAATTGGGTGGGAAAAGGTGTGCTTTTGGAGGTAATTAGCATGCTGTTCTGGAGGTCTCTGGAAGTATATGCTGACCAGAGAAAAGTCCCATGATTCACTTCATCTAGCCCATAGTCATCGCCACTGGCAAACTGAACAAAGCCAATTGCTGCCTCCTCCCCTTATCTGTCTGTCTGTCTGTCTGTCTGTCTGTCTGTCTGTCTGTTGATCTATCTATCTATCGATCTATTGATCTATCTGTCTGTCTATCTATCTATCTGTCTGTCTATCTGTCTGTCTATCTATCTATCTATCTATCTATCTATTGATCTATCTGTCTGTCTGTCTATCTATCTATTGATCTATCTATCTATCTATCTATCTATCTATCTATCTATATATCTGTCTGTCTGTCTGTCTGTCTGTCTATCTATCTATCTATCTATCTATCTATCTATCTATCTATCTATCTATCTAT
>JAOXYF010000008.1:10120684-10160251 GCA_028565775.1 Sternarchorhynchus goeldii
TTTTCTTTTTTTGTGTGTGTGTGTGTGTGTGTGTGTGTGTGTGTGTGTGTGTGTGTGTGTGTGTGTGTGTGTGTGTGCATATCTGCATGCGAGTGTGCGTCTGTGTGTGTGCACGTCTATGGATGTTACTGTATTTAAGGCTTCAGGATGGTGTGTGTAGAGCATGTGTGTGTCCACCTACACTCAAACATTTCTCCTCAGGTGATCCTCGGAGCTCCATGAACGAGTCGAGCAGTCTGCTGGGTGGGTCACCGCGGCGACCGTGCGGACGCAAGGCCTCGCCGTACCACACGGGCCAGCTCCACCCGGCCGTGCGCGTCGCTGACCTTCTGCAGCACATTAACCAGATGAAGACCGCTGAGGGTTACGGCTTCAAACAGGAGTATGAGGTGTGTGGATCAAAACACAAAATACCCCCCCCACACACACACACACCTCCTTTTAGACAACATCAGAAATGAAGAACTGGCTGGTTTCACTGGTTTATTACTGGTGGCAAGGTTTGGAGGGCCAAGAGATATTTATAACACCCCCATCAGCTGTTCCCACAGATTGCTTTAATTAATTAACAGGGCCTGCACATGCTCTTGTGTGGTGTCACCCAGCTACAGTGAGGGACATTAATAAACAGTCATGGCTGGAGAGGGTGACTATGTTCTTCGGAGCAGGTGGTGTCATGAGAGCTGATGCCCTCAGGGGTCTTAGGTCACGAATCATCTCTTCCAAAGCCAGAGTGATTTGTCAGACCATTGTATAGATCCCCCTCTCCCCAATAACATATATAACACTCATATACGGTCAAACACAAACACACATGTCCCCACACTAAAATATACATACAGTGTTGTACAGTACTTTGATAATGTGATTCTATCATATTTTAGGATTTTAATATTGTTTAGTACCATTTAGGATTATAGGCTGTAAGCCTGATGTGCTATATATGGTATTAAGATTAGTGCTCTTTAGATAAATCTAACGATCAGTGTTATTTCCCATATTTTGAGATAAAAAAAATATGTGCATTAGTGTCATTATAGGCATTGTCATAGTTCACTGTTACCATTACAACATTAGATTTTGGATGAAGGTCTAAAGCATATTCTTATTGTTTTTGTGTCAGAACAGTTATTACTTCTTCTTCGTGTGTGTGTCAACGGTCTATGAGTCTATGTGTAAATGGTGTATGAGTGTGTGTGTGTGTGTGTGTATATATCACTATATATATATATTTCTTTGAGCACTGGGTAACTAATGCACAATCCATGAAGAAACACAATACATTTATAAATACATCCAAGCAGTGGCCCTCAAGGTTGAGTTGTTGAGAGATTGCCCGAGTTAGATAAGGGATGTGATGACCATGGAAGCAGGGGTGTCATGGCAGGATAATCTCCTCCTGCCACCAGATAGCAGAGGCTGACTTAAGACAATCCTGCAAATGGCAGGAAGAGGGAGGACTGAAGATCAGCACAGTCATTAAACATGGCAGGACAAGATCAAGCACTAAGCACTAGGTCAGTCGAGGCGGTGGTGTACTACACCAGAGTAGAACCAGAATGCACACTGTGCAATGGAGTCACACTGCCGGCAGGAAATGGAAACACTAAGAAACACGGCAAAGTTGCAGGGATTATATACAGGAACATATTAAATTTGGCAAGTGGAAGGTAGGGTTGGGATAGATCATTGGGCCGATAGACAGACATCGTAATGTTGAGCCTGCACCATGATGCCAAACACCCTTGCACCATGCTGTTCCCATGCCGACCCCTGTCCACCATTGAAAGTGCCTGCAATGAGCCCGTGAGCATCAGAACTGGACCAAGGAGCAATGGAATGAGGTGGCCTGGTCTCATGAATCACATTTTCTTTTACATCATGAGGATGGCTGGGTCCGTAAAGAGGACGCACTATGGGAACGTACAAGCCGAGGAGAGAAAGCATTCAGTATGTTTAGTTTTGACTTGAACACTGCAAGGCTGGTGCAGTCACAGTGGTACTGAAGTAGAGCAGGACTCTGCTTGAAGATTCATGTTTTGTGATGGAGTTGGTAGTAAGGCCAGTGACAGAAAATCTGGCATGGTATATAGGGAAAGAAAAAAAGTCCAGAGGTGTAATGAGAAGACAGTGAAGTTGGTATGGGAGATATATGGGCAGATATCCTGGTATGCATAAGTTTTGGACCTCCTGAAGTTTGTTACAAGAGGGAGTTACTAAGAAGGGAGTTGCAAAAGTGAAGATTTGATGTAAAACTGTATGAAGTAGAGCTTCTGCATCACCAGAAACAGTAAACAAGAAGCATGAAGTTCCCTCTGCCACCAGCAGGGTACTTTTACAGCCTTTGGGCTTGGATTAAGATGGAAGTCTCTTCCCAGAGTTTTGTCACTTATCTGTTTTTTTTAGGTTCCAGTTTATTGTTACATTTTCACTAGGCAGATTGTTTGGCCAGAGTTGTATGAACTCTGCTGTGTTTGTAAGCTTTCATCCCATTTCCAGCACTACTGCTGCTGCTTGTACTATAACTGCTATTAGCATAATAATCATAATAATAATAATGAATGCATAGGATCTTACATACATTAACAATGGCTCAACAAGCTTCACAGTCTAAACAGGCATCAACTGAAACATCCATAGTAAAACAAAACCGCATATGCAATAAAATAGCAAAGATCATAGTGAACTGTGAAGCTAAGAACAGCAGAACAACAGATCATCCAGTGGGATCATCATCGAGTGGGGTGGGGTCATCATCCAGTGGGGTCATCATCCATCACCCAAACGTTTTTTGGGTTTTTTTTTTTTTTTTTAACTCTTTGGTGAACCGTGAGATCTTTTTTCTTTTCTTGTATTTTAAAGCCACTCTATTTTCAGCCAGCACTTGAGCTCCTTGGCACACAGTGCTCATGTGGACTGATGCCTTTTCTGCCCTCTTTGTCAGCTCCTCCATGAGACAAACCATCTCTGTCCAATCAGTGTGCATGTACAAGGCAGCTTCGCTAGAACTCTGCTTGTAGACTCATTACCCCCCATCCCTTAGCTCTCTTTGGGTGAAACAGACTAGGCTCAAAATCAATACACACTGTGTGTGTGTGTGTGTGTGTGTGTGCCTGTGGGTGGGTGTTTTATGTGGGTGGGAAGAGTTTATCACTGGACCTCATAATGGGAAGAGATGAAGCAGAGGGTAAAATCTGAGCTTGACCCAAACACCAGCCCATAAAGCTTATTTCCCAATGGAAGAACAACAGTGGACATTGATCTAGAGCTGGAGCATGATGGAAAGGTGAGGCAGATACGCAGAGAGAGAGAGAGATGGTGCAGTGTTGTATTCTGCCCTGGCAGTTTCTCTGGTAGGTTAAGGTTAAGCGGAATGAAGAGTTTATTGATTGTTTTAGATTTGAGCAGAAGAGGAGAACATCACTGTAGATTACCCAGCAAGTGCAGTATTCTGAGAACAAGCCTGAGTCTCCCCATCTGCATGTTTATAGTCCTGCTCCTAAAGTCTGTCCTCTGATTACATGTTATACACTGATTTAGGATTTTTGTGTGTGTGTGTGTGTGTGAGGTTTCATAGCAGTTTTACATCATCAGTTTATTTTTTATATCAAAGTTTTTCAGTTATTGGCTTTTCTCATTGTTAGAACTACAAATTATATTGACAGTAATTTGAGAAGTAATGGTGTGAGTCATTTCGACTGGAGGGACTCATGACAAACTTTGCCCGTGAGACCTAACTAAGCTCCACTCCTAACAAGGGCTTATGAGGGGCCACTTTAGCTCCTCCCTGGGAATGGCACTGGCTGTAATGGACAGTAATTACTTTTGTTTGCTCTGTGGTTAAGTGCACCACGTGAAGCCTCTCCTCGGCTTATCTGCAGCTACGTGGCTCCACTCAACGGTGCTGTTGGGGTGTGTGTCGCTAGCCCTGCTGTGTGCAGATATAACTTCAGAGAACAGCACCAGCTGTGAAGAGAAGGTGGCAGTGTGTAATCCTAGACTTTATTTCTTTGCAGGGTGGTTTGACGACTGGTTGGGGGTATGGAGGAAAAAGTTATCAAACACACACACACATACACACACACACACAGTCTTGCTTGTATTGGGTGACAAGGTGGTGATTTCACAGTGTTCAGATTGTCCACTTTGCTGGGAATTTTTTTTTCTGCAGACCACCAAGAGGTATTGAGAATGCTGGTCTTCTCACAGGGGAAACTTGGCTAATGAGAGTTTATTTTAGAACGTTGCCATAGCAACACAGGAGACACAGGCATGAAGAAAAAAAGATTTTTATGACTTCATGTTATCTCCCATGTTATGCCCTCTCTCAGAAGGTAGTTTTCTTTAGCAGGAGTAAGTTTGCTTTTGGGAGTTTCAGGAGCACTCTAGCACTGCAGATGTGCACTGGCCATAGAGACACTGATCTTAGAATAGTTTTTGAATACATTCAGTTTGAATACATTCATATGTCTCAGACCAAAGAAAACATGAAACAGATTTTTTTGTTATACTTCTGATTTTATATGTAACCATATGTAAGAAGCTTTACATAGTCCTGATTTCTTTTCTAGAGCTTCTATGTAAGAAGCTTTACATAGTCCTGATTTCTTTTCTAGAGCTTTTTTGAAGGCTGGGATGTTACAAAGAAAAAGGATAAGACCAAGGGAAGACCTGACACACTAATGGGTTGTGAGTGTCCTTTTCATTCTGTAGTAAAGATCATGTAAGTTATGCTAAATACCACATTGGTGCTGTTATCACACACGCTACATCTAAGAATTCCTTCATTTTGATTTACCATTTTAAAGTCACATATTTTTGATGCTTGCAAAAAGCTGAGACATCAATCTAATGCTCTCTTTGTGTACATTTGTTTCGGGGTGTGTGTGTGTGTGTGTGTGTGTGTGTGTGTGTGTGTGTGTATGCATTTTAGATGATCGCCACCGAGTGAAGTTGCACCCGCTGCTCGGGGAGCCGAACTCTGACTACATCAATGCCAATTACATCGATGTGAGTCAACAACAGTGTTATTCCTGGCTGCCTCTCCTTGTGTCTGTTCAATACTATGTCAGCTGACCCTCTCTCTCCTTACTCTGACCTGAGCTTTTGGAGATCATTTTCAGGCATAGCTTTGAACTCTGAATTGAGCTTTTCCCTCCAGAGTCAAATCTAAGCTTGGACTTTAAGTGGCTGGTTGCTTTGCTCAGTATATGCTGTGCTGTATTGATTGTAGCTCTGAAATCTCATTTGAAATTATTGTCAGGCTTTCTGTTTAGGCTATCCGATGTCAGAGTGCTGGAGAGTAGTGTGTCATATTTAAAAGACAAGTTTTGGGGAACAAATTGATCAAGTCATTCATTCAGTAGTGTTGTTTTTTTTATAGTTCTTAAACTGCCCCACTGTTTTGTAGGTTGAGTCAGACACATGGTCTGTAACAAAATAACAGAAACAAATATCCATGTGTTTTATGAAACCATAAAAACCATAACAGTCTTTGTCACTTGGACATGCATTAGTTAATTAAAGCATGGATTAGTTATTCTTTGCCATCAGTAGCTTGCTCAGCTAATTACACAAATACATATATTGTTAAATTCCATAAACAGGCAAAACCCATCAAAGCAAAAAGAGCAGCATGGATTAATCAATGTTGTAAACAAATTTGTTCAAGTTGTACAATGTTTTCATCCATTAACTATGATGTATTTAACTAAAAACAATTGGTTAAAACAAACAAACAAACAAAAAAAAAACCCCAAGGGCATAAAATGATCACAATAGAGTCAACATTTGTTCTTGGTCATTATCCAGCCTGTATGTGCTGGGGGTTGTATGTAAAGCAGTCAGTGTGTTTGAAGAGGGTGAAGTGATGTATGTAAAGCGGTCGGTGTGTTTGAAGAGGCTGAAGTGACGTGGGATTTGTTGTTGCTGGTGCTTGAGATAAATAAGCAGTAAGAAGAAGCTTTTACAAAGTGTGTTAAGACACTTTAGGCCCCTTATTTACATCCCCATCATCATGACAGTGATTATCAGCCCTTAAAGCCAGTGCTCATGTATCCAGACACCTGTATCCACACACTGTGTCTGTGTTCCCAGAGAGCTGCATACGTTTATCCAAAAAACGAAACTACAGTTTCACATATTGAGCGATTGAGGGTTAAGGGGTCATAGTGCTAACTTGGCCATTGCAAAGCTTGAACCGACAATCTTCCAATTACTAGTGAAGCGTCTTGACCACCACCCTCTGAGAGTAAGAGTGGGTGTTAAAGTAGAGGTTAGTAGATTATGTCGAGCGCTGCTTAACAATGTCGTTGTTAGCAAGCTAGTGGTTAGTAGAGTGGTGGTTTGTAGAGGGCAGCTGGCCATTCCAGAGAGCAGAGCTCTCAGATAGGCTCCACATTTGTGTTTCCTATGTTGTTTTAAGGTTTCTCTTTAGCGGTTTATTGGATTAAGAGAAGATGATTTTAGTCAGAAGCTGAATGTTAAACTGTCATTTCAGCATGTCTGAACACACATGTAGTACAAACTCTCTCACACACACACATGTATGTATATAAATGTATATAAAATAAATATATCCACACCTACTTCCATTCACATGCTCTTACAAGTATATACATCCATTTCTAATGTCTTATGCTAACAGTTCCTTTCTTTCTCTGTCTCTTACTCCCTGTTATTCTCTTTCCATTCTTTCTCTCTCTGTTCCCCAACTTCCTCTTTTGTGTAATCTGTCACTCCTCCTGCTCCCACAGTTCTTTCAGCTCATTAACTAGCCTCTGTCTTCTCTTTTTCTACCCTCTCCCCACCTCTACGACTTTGGACCCTGTAGATTCGGATAAACAGGGAAGTAAGTACTTCACTGCTCTTCCTCCTCTTCCTCTTCTTCTTCCTCCTATCTCCTCTTCCTCCCACTCTTTCTCATGCTCACCTGCCTCCACTTTTGTTAAGGGCTGGAAATGCCTCTATTCTGAGGTGCCACTGATGAGTCATGGGAACCATTATTTAGCAACACGCTGTGCTTTCCCTGCTGTCTCACCATTCTGTGTCCACTTCCCAAGGAGCACAAGCTTCTTCCCTCCATCTGTCCTGCAGCCAGACTTTACCACACCTGATCCAGCCATTATGATCTGAAGACATAACCCACTGATAGATGAGTTAGGCAGCCTTCTTTAAATGTCCCTCTAGTCTTTAGTGAATTCCTTTAGGTGAATAAATAAAAGTGAAGATCATTTTTGCATATTGACTTAGTTCCATAAAATTTATTTCCATTTGCCCTTTTAAAAAGGTTTTACCATGTTTTAAAATGTATTTCTATCACATAATGAACGATTTCAGTCACATATTTTAGAGATACATACAGGTATAATGCATATTTGCATTTCTTTTAGAAATTTGAATAATAGAGTGAATAAAACTATTGAACAGTAGTTTGTCTACTGACTAGTTTTCTGTCCTTGCCATCTACTTTCAGATAAATATTCAAATATTCAGTATTTTTAACAGCAACATTTCACCCAGTTACTGAACTGATTCACAAGAGACGGTATGTTTCTAATCGAGCACTATGAGAGGGAGGAATTCTCACTCTTTCTAGAGCTCCAGGGTTCCATTGCTCTCTGCTTTGACATCACTGCATTCTGATAGGCTGTGGGGTTGCAGCTCCGTATCGTCCAATCAGAAATTTGGGGATGACTTTTCCCTTCTAGCTGTTCTGGTTGTGATAGTGAGATCAGCTATTAGGATGGAAAGATGGTAGTCAGGGAGAAAGTCTGTGTTGTTTAATCTCTAATCTCTGTTTAATCTCTGAACACTGGGGCAGTTGTTTTGAGTTTGAGCTCTACTGATATCGAGACATTCATGGTGAGATAAATTCTCAGCAAGAGCAAGTGCAGACTGTCTGGAAGCAAACTGTAATGCTGTTCCTGGTTTATTACTTCACCATGTTGAGTTCCACATCAGGTCCCTGAGAACTGACCCCCATATCAAAGTCTATCTGGTCACGCTTGTGTCGGCTAAGATGCAGGAACCCCATCTCCACTCAGTGCCCGTTGATCTCCGAGACCAAAGCCCTCCGTTGAGTTGGATATAATCGGAAAGCTGCGGCATGTAGCTTTGTTGCTCCCACTCCAGGCTCCACAGATCTAATAGATCATTTTGCCAAGGGAAAAGTTCTGGGATCTCCCTGCAAGAATCTCTCTTTTTGTGTTTAGCCTCTGTTCTGTGTCTGTTTGAATATGTGCAAGGATAGTAGTTTGGCTTTCAGATTGTCTATAAAAGGGGAATTTCCAGTGCTACCTAATGTAGCAGTGACAATGAAAGCCAAGTCTCCATTATTTACACCACTGGTTGTTTAACGAAAACATATCCAATTTGCGGCATTTGCAGATAGTTCCATCACGCAACACTCTCTGTGGTGCATGGATGATGTGCTCTGCAGAACACAGCACACCTCAAGTGATTCTTTCTGAGTGCTACACAGTGTTGTGCTTCTGATATCTAGATGACTAGAAGCTTCTCCTGATTCTGTGCTTGTTTCTGGGGAAGTATTCTACAGTAGTCCAGGGCCATATCAGAGAACTTGTTAATAGATTGGTTACTTCAAAGTCAGCAGTGCTTTATGTATTGCCCCATTCTAAATAACATGGCATTTTTATTGACTCTTGAGGACATTTAATGTTTAGAACATTATGATGTTAAGAAAAATAAAGTTTGGAATATAAAGTAGGAAAGCAGAGAGTAGGAGAGGGGGGAATAGAGAGTGGGGTGAGAAAGAACGAGAGAGAGAGAGAGAGAGAGAGAGAGAGAGAGAGAGGAGGTGAAAAGGAAGCAGAAAAAAGTGACATATTAAAAGAGAGGGAGGTGTTCATCTGTCTCTTCCTGAGACACAAATGACTTACTCAGCATGTCCTCTTGCCTCTGTCACAGGGCTACCATCGATCCAACCACTTCATTGCCACACAGGGTGAGTATCTCTGTGTGCCCCCACCTGACTGCCCAAGTGTCTGTCTGTGTGTGTACATGTGTGTCTGGTTGTGAAAGTGTGTTTGAGGCCCATTCATCAAGTTGAGATCTCATGGGGTCCTGAAACGTCCTCATTTGTCTGTGTATCTGTGTGTTTGTGTGTGTGTTTGAGAGAGACATGGAGAATGAGAGAGAAACATGGTAGCAGAGCCACATATTCGAACTGAAGCTCTGAAGATGGTTCCTGAGGAGTGTTAATTATAGTTGTAAACAGTATGTAGGGCAGTGTGGAGAGAGACAACCCTGTAGAGCAAAAGATTCCTCTCCACTGCCTTTGTACCTGGCCTCTGCTGTCTCAACCTCCACACAGAACACCTGCCAGCCCTCTGGTCAAGGCTTCAGACTGTGTGTGTGTGTGTGTGTGTGTGTGTGTGTGTGTGTGTGTGTGTGTGTGTGTGTGTGTGCGCATGCGCACGTGCACATGTGTGTGTGCGTATGAGAGAGAGTGAGAGAGCGTTTCATATTCAGGCTTACTCCAGTCCCTCCTGTATCTTGGGTCTCTCACAGGCCCTTGATCAAAGTCACTCAAGGTCTACCGCCTCCCCTCCTCTCCTTACATTTCAAAACTCCTTAAATAAATCATTGTCTGTGTGTGGCATATGTGTGTCTTCCCCTATTGAATTTCAAGGCACACTCACTTGATGGGGGAATTTGCTTTCTACCCCAGCTTGCCACATCCTTTGCTGATGTTTAAACTCCTTCTCCAGTCAGCAGAACTAGCTGCTCTTAAATGACTCCCTCTGAAGCTCTGAATTACAGCACTGCCTTATAACACATAATGATACTTTAGATATGAAGACTGCTGGCTGTGGCACTGATTGCCACTGAAACACTGTGTGTGTGTGTGTGTGTGTGTGTGTGTGTGATCTGCGTGCATGCGTGGTGCATGTGCATGTGTGGGGGTGTGACTGTATATGTGTGTATTTTTGTGTGTGTGTGTGTGTGTGTGTGTGTGTGTGTGTGTGCAGGGCCCAAGCAGGAGACGGTGTATGATTTCTGGAGGATGGTGTGGCAAGAGAACTGCTTCAGCATTGTGATGATCACCAAGCTTGTGGAGGTGGGCAGGGTATGTCAGCAGCAGCTGCACTAACCAGTACCGAACCCATCCGTCTGCTGCCTGCCACATACCGCTAACCCCCGCCAGAGATCCCAAACTCACCACTCGCTTCCCACTTCCAACCTCTTACGTACTCATTCCTGTATGGCCTTCTGTGTGTTTCTCTTTATCTTTGTTTGTCTGTGTGCACAACGATTGTTCAAAAACGGTGGGATTTATTGGACTCATAATGATGTTTTTGTTTGTCAGGCGAGAGCTGTAATGCCTTGGGTTGTGGCTGTGTTTTCTCCGGCTCGTCCTCCAACATCGCATTTAGCATCGTTACTCCATTCGCTCTCGCTCCTCAGGCTGCGTCTCCCTCATTACGCTCCTCCATTTCACACACGGATCAGCCCTCCTCTCAGGGAGGACTCTGCTGCTGGAAGTGCTCCCTAGAACTGCTAGGCCTGTGTTATTATGAAATTGTCGTCCTATTATGGCAAACACACTTTGCTGGATATGATAAAAGCTGTGAATGTCAGCAAAAATGGATCAAGCACAAAGCCCCATGCCAGAAGTGCCACTTATTGTAATTGTTATGACCATAAGAAAAGGCACCACAACCCAGCTCATAAAACATGGCTGCGTTCTCTGTGTAGTGTTAGACCCCTGTCTTTGACTGCAAGGCCACAAATCGCAGCATTTTTTCAACTCCCTCATGTTTCAACATAATGGAAATTCTGAGGCCTATTTTGACACCAAGGATTTTACAAACCTTTAAACTTAAAGAAAGGATTCTCAGTCTCAGTTTTTCCCCAAAGGTGCAGTATCTGTTTTCATCTTTTATATGCTCCACTGGCGGTGTTTGAGTCTGTGTGTGTGTGTGTGTGTGTGTGTGTGTGTGTGTGTGTGTGTGTGTATGTATGTGGGCGTGCATGCGGTGTGTGTACGTGTGTGTGTGTGTGTGTGTGGTGTACATGTGCATTATGCTCATGTGCAGGTCAAGTGCTGTAAATACTGGCCCGATGACACAGAGATGTATGGAGACATCAAGATCAGCCTGCTGAAGACAGAGACGCTGGCGGAATACGTAGTACGCACCTTCTCCTTGGAGAGGGTAAGGGGCTCCTGCAAGGCCTAGAGAACACCAGCACCATCTTAACCTTCTGACATCTCTACTCTGAAGCTGTTTAATGTGTGTAAGTGTGTATAGGCAGGGAGATGTGAGATATGCAAGTGAGATGTTCTTGGCAGCCTTCCACTCAGAGAATAACCTTATATAGGTTATAAAACATAAAATGATATGTAATTATTTAAAATAAGCCCATAATGTATACGGATATGGGCGAACTCTAAATTCAGATTTATTCATATAGTGCTTTTTACTCCAGCCGTTGTCACAAAGCAGCTTTGTAGAGTGTGAACAAGTGAACAAACCAAGGACAGCAGCATCAAGGAAAGGCCATCCTCCTCTGACTGACACCAGACTCCACCATAACAAATTCTAAAACCATACACCCCTTAATGACTAAGGAAGGAGGACACAGGGAGGGTATACAGGGGGAAAAACACACACACACACACACACCCCGTCTGCTCCTTCTCCTGTGTGGAGGAATATGCTGTAAGGAGGACTTTGATGTGTGTTTTACCAGCGTCATGCGCCTGTCCGTTCCTCAGAGCCAAAGAGAAAGGGATGTGTGTGTGTGTGCGCGTGTAAGTGTATGTGTGCATGTATGTGTGCATGTGTGTGTGTGTGTGTGTGTGTGTGTGTGTGTGTATGTGTGTGTGTGTTTGTGTGTATGTGCATGTATGTGTGTGTAGCAGTATGTGCGCATGTATGCGTTAGTGTGTGTTTGCATGTCAGCAGCACAAACAGGGCATTACTGCATCACTGTCACACACTCGCACTGCTGGAGAACCCTGTGCTTGTGGGCAGTGAGGAGTCCCGTTGACAGTAATGGTGCTCTGTTCTCACACACACAGACTAGGAACAGGCTTCCTCTGAGCTGAACCACCAAGTACATCTCAGAGCTGTCTATGTGTAACATGACTAGCTGTGCTAGCAGGTTTAGAATAGAAAAAGAACATGGCTGGTAGCACTCTGGGTTCCTTGGTGTAAGACGTTCTCTGGGTTTGCATCTGCATACTACTTGTTTCCAAGATGTTAATAACAGAAAAGCGCACAAACAGAATGTAGGACAGGTGTAGAGTTTAAATTAAGAGTTCACGTTGGGTTACAGCACTTGTTTACAATTTATTTACAACAGAAAATGTTCGCATGCGTTGGTGTTTCAGCCTAATTCAGGCCTATGGACGATGTGTGAGGTGGTGTGTGAGTGTCCGAGCAGATCTTTGATGTGTGTTGAACAGAGGGGTTACTCAGCCAAGCACGAGGTGCAGCAGTTCCACTTCACATCGTGGCCCGAGCACGGGGTGCCCTACCATGCCACGGGGCTGCTGGCCTTCATCCGCCGCGTCAAAGTGTCCACGCCGCCCGACGCCGGGCCCGTGGTGGTCCACTGCAGGTGTGCCCGCCCTCCTTTCACGTCCCACACTCCACTGTGCCCGGCTGCCAACCTGCAAAACGCTGCCCTTTTCTTTCAGTGCTGTAGTTGCCATGTATGTTGCGATGTAACATGTGTGTGTGCGTGTGTGTGTGGGTGTGTGTGTGTGGGTGTGTGTGTGTGTGTGTGCGTGTGTGTGTGTGTGTGTGTGTGTGTGTGTGTGCGTGCGTGTGTGTGTGTGTGTGTGTGTGTGTGTGTGTGTGTGTGTGTGTGCTACAGTATGGGGGCTGGCCGGACAGGCTGTTACATCGTGCTGGATGTTATGTTGGACATGGCTGAGTGTGAGGGAGTGGTGGACATCTACAACTGTGTAAAGACACTCTGCTCCCGCCGCATTAACATGATCCAGACTGAGGTAGGAACACACACACACTTGGTAAAAGTACCTTCGCAGTGTGTTTTAGGATTTCTGTGTACATAATTAACTGATAAAGCTATTTAATGTATCTTTCTGCTTTGTGTTGGCATTTTGCCTTTCTTTAGATCTGTATTTACATATCCAAAGTTTATTATGTAAATCTGGCATTCATTTTTTGTTTATTACATTTGTAATTGTTTACTCGACTCTTTAATAAAATCTATCCCACAAGTGCTTGCTTGTTTAGAGCTATTTATCTTCAAACACACACACACATGCACACACAATGTATTTTGAACCATTTCTAGTAAACATTTAATTTAGATCAGGGCAGGTTAGACCAATTTTGTCCACAAGCATTTTATTAACTTTAATCAGAATACATCTTGTATGTAATTTCTTGTCTCTCTGCCTCCTCTCTCTCTCTCTCTCTCTCTCTCTCTCTCTCTCTCTCTCTCTCTCTCTCTCTCTCTGCCTCCTCTCTCTCTCTCTCTCTCTCTCTCTCTCTCTCTCTCTCTCCTGTTTCTCCATCTTTCCATCCTTCTTTCTCTCATTACATTTCTCTTCTCCCCTTAAGGAACAGTACATATTCATTCACGATGCCATCTTGGAAGCATGTCTGTGTGGAGAGACCTCTATTCCAGTGAATGAGTTTGCTCTTACCTATAAAGAGATGCTGAGGGTTGACTCACAGAGCAACTCCTCACAGCTCCGAGAAGAGTTCCAGGTGAGTCTCCTCTCTACCACATACTCATGATTCTGGGACTGCACTTTTGTATTCGGAGTGAGCGTGAGATTCAGATTCAGTGTTTCCTCATGTGAAGTGGATCTGACCCTAGTACATGCAGGAATTCATCAGTAATGTGTGTGCTTGTTTGGGTAGGTGGGGGAGTAGGTGCAAAAAGAAAAAAAAAACCTGTACTCATAGAAAACAGGTATGAATTGGTACATGTTGCATTTGTCAGATGCTATAAAGCACCGTCCACACTGTAACAGGCACAACTGTCCACACTGTAACAGGCACAGCTGTCCACACTGTAACAGGGCACAGCTGTCCACACTGTAACAGGCACAACTGTCCACACTGTAACAGAGCACAGCTGTCCACACTGTAACAGGCACAAAGTAAAAGGCACTTCTATTAAAATAAGCATATGATGATAGGAAAGTGTTCTGAATATTTTAAATAGTGTTAGCTTTCATGCAGTCAACATATTAAATAAAGAAATCGTAGATAAATATCATTTATATAATATGATTCAAATGTTATCTCAGAATAGCCCACACTGTGACTAAAATGTCCCAATTCGATGTTTCCCAGAGGAGGAAAAGTCTTTTTAAATCTAGTCTCTTCTCTGGGGTTTTCCTTTCCTGCCATCTCGGAAAGGCTGTTGCTCGTTAGGAATCTGGATCCAGATTCCTGTAAAGCTGCTTTGTGACTTTGTCTATTAATGAATTGAATTTGATTACATTATACTTCAGTTAATGACACCTGTGGAAATGTGGCCAGAACCAAATGCACACATGCTGTTATAGGCATTTGAATATTTATTTAGTGCTACTTTTTATATATGTATTTTATCTGCAGTGGAATTGTGTATTAAATATATTATTCATTGAAACCTCGCACTTTTCACAACAACATCCTGGGCAGCCAGGGCGTGTGATTATGACACAAGCACTCATCCATAAAGATGTAGAAACTGACGTGAAAATGGCTTTCTGTTCAGTTTGCTGTCAAATCTGATCAGGAGTTCAGGCCCGCCGTCTACAGCTGGGCCTGAAATATTTCCACACAGAGACAGACATGAAGAGAAGGGCGGTTTGTGCAGGGCCCACGTTTGTGCAGTATATACTCCTGTACCGCTTAACAAGGTCTGACACTTCGGTCTGAACAACCCACACACACGTGGCACACGGGCGTATGTGAACGTGAGCACACACACACACACACACACACACAGCTTTACTTGGACCATGATTGAGTTTTTGCTTTTTTTAAATTCTTTAGTTTTTCTTTCTTTACACATTGGATGTGTAGCAGAACAATGACAGCAAGGTTAAAGTGAAAATCTTCATTTTTACATCTATATACTGTTAGGTATCCAAAAGAATCAGTCCACTCTAATCCACATTGCTTTCATAAGTCATTTGACACATTAACACAACCTTTGAAGACAAAATCTTTGGGAGAGTCACATGACCTGATTCAACAAATGTTTAGTCTGTATCTATGATTGATTTTTTGCAGATTTTTCTACCTAAAAACCTTACGCAGTCTTTTACACCTTGTGTCCAGAGACATCAGCAAACATCTCCACAAGCAAAAGGCATTATAAGATAGAATAACCTATAGATCTCAACACAGAGCTTGTCAAAAACAGAACTCTAGGTCCTTATGGACTTCATGAATGGGCTGTTTGTGTATAAAAGGACCATTGATTTCTGTGTTCTTCACCCAGTATAGATGTAAATACACTCTAATTAAAGTTGATGTTCTGCACCTTTTAATTAGTGTTTCACTTCTAATCAAATGCTTTACAGAGTCTCATCACCAGCAGTCATTTCCCAGTTATTTATGCGTAGCACTGTGTGTGAGGGCAGGGTTTGAAAGAATTCTGAAAGATCCTTCCACACAAAAGAGCGCGAAAAAGAGCTGAAAGAACAGCATGCAAATGAACTAAAACGGCTCGTTTGATATTTGAGTGAAGATATACTCTACTATCCACTATGCAATGTTATATTTAAAATCGAATAAACAGTGTTTACCAAGTTCTGGGTGTGGGTGTGGGTGCGGGTGCGCTTGTGAGCTCAAATGTCCTTGAAGATGGAATCAATTGAGGCCTGTGGTTGGTCGATTGTACTATTGATTGTGCAATATATTTTCTTGGATTATAGCACATAAATAGGTAATAGCTTTATCCAAATCTCTCCGTGTGTTCGGGCGTTTTCGGATCTGTAGCTAGCCCATTTTCACTTCAGAGGATAAACCTAGCACTTATAGGTTATCTTATCCAAGGCAGAATTCCAAACTGCCATTTAAGAGCAGCACTATTGATTTAAGGGGCTCACATATCAAAGAAATGTGCAGCTAAATCATTTCTCTTCTGTTCTCCCCATTGAACACTAACACTGTGTTGTACTTTATTATGCACTGTATGATGTGTAGTGCATTTTATCAATCCTTGGTTTCTTGCTAGGGCAAAAAGAAGAGGCACAGGGGTATCTGGGGTTGTCGTGGGGCAAATTCCTGTTTCACAGTGGGATTTATTTTTAGTTTATTTTTTTGCTTTGATCTGGCAACCCTGTCTCTGTGGCATTCACTCAAGCATCCTTTGTCTCTCTAATTCTGTGTACAAATGTTTCTATGCAGGGAAAACACATTACTACAGTCAATAGCTTTTCTATTAGCATTTCCATTATGTATTTACACTTTTCATTAGAGAGCAGCGTGTGGCTTTACTTAGCATCAGCAGCAGACAGGCATTGGCACACACAGCCCTAGTCATGCTACACTGCTGTTTTAATAGCACTCCTTTTGATAAGATCATACCACTCCTATTCATTATGGATGAGGCTGGCCTGATTTCCAGTTCCTGTTCAGCCATTTTGAGTGACAGGAATCGTTGTGTAAGCTGAACCTGTGAGTGTTAGGCCTCGCCTCAGTCGGCCAGATGCACGTTGCCACTTGTCTGCTGCGTAAAATTCCATAATGACACCGCCCACCATGAACCAGTCTCACCTCTCCACCTAAACATTTCCTCCTCAGTGTCCCC
The DNA here is from genome assembly GCA_028565775.1 of Sternarchorhynchus goeldii. Classification (NCBI taxonomy): domain Eukaryota; kingdom Metazoa; phylum Chordata; class Actinopteri; order Gymnotiformes; family Apteronotidae; genus Sternarchorhynchus; species Sternarchorhynchus goeldii. The sequence goes on from JAOXYF010000008.1 coordinate 10,137,446, forward strand.
TAGCGTGTCTCTCCTCACTCCTCTGTCCTTTCTCTCCTCACTTTTCTATCTTCTCTCCGCCCCCTGTCCTCTTGTTCTTCTCCACCCTCTGTTCTTCTCCGCCCTCTCTCCTCTCTCCTCTCTCTCCTCTCTCCTCTCTCTCCTCTGCCCTCTGCCCTCTCACTCTCCTCTCTGCCCCCGCTCCTCTCTCCTCTCTCTCTGCCCTTTGCCCTCTCACTCTCCTCTCTGCCCCCGCTCCTCTCTCCTCCACTCCACCCTCTCTGTCGTCTTCGTTCATGTTGCCCGCCTGCTCCCCACGCCTTTGTCTCCTCTCTCTGCCTTTAGTTCTCTCTGCCTTTACTTCTCTCTGCCTTGCCTCGACTCTGTGCTCTTGCCACTGCTTCTTCCACACTTAATCTTAATGGTATTCTTTATATCAGCAGGTTTATATCAGTGGATACAAAAAAAACCCCAGAAAAGGTGAAAACAACCACAGCATGGACCAAAGCCTCACTGACAAACATGGAGCCAGGAAATAGCAGTAGACTTCATGCATAATATTTGTCTGTGGTGCAAAGCCCTGCTGCCGGTCTCTCACGCAGACGCTGAACTCCGTGACCCCTCACCTGGACGTGGAAGAGTGCAGCATCGCGCTGCTTCCGCGGAACCGCGAGAGGAACCGCAGCATGGACGTGCTGGCGCCCGACCGTGCGCTCGCCTTCCTCGTCACCACCGAGGGAGAGAGCAACAACTACATCAACGCCGCGCTGACGGACAGCTTCCACCGGCCGGCTGCGCTCGTCGTGACTCCGCACCCTCTCCCTGGCACCACCGCCGACTTCTGGAGGCTGGTGTTCGACTACGGCTGCACCTCCATCGTCATGCTCAACCAGCTGAACCAGTCCAACTCGGCCTGGGTGGGTTCAGCTCCTCGTGGCCGTACGAGTCGCCTCCAATCACCGACAGAGGGCCGGTTTGCGCGGCGGTTTTCAGACATGCTTTTTTTCCTCCCCTCCAGATGGAGCTTGTCTTTGTGTCCTCCAGGTAGCAGAGTCTCTGCAGACCCTCTTCTCCATTGTCTTCTTCCCTTCATGTCTTGCTATGTGCTGTCACAAAGCCATTTACTCACTTTCATTCTGTCTCCAGTTCACTTGACTGGATTAGGGCTTATTTCCTTTCCTTCACTCAGACAAGCACTTTCTCTCTCTCTCTCACTCTTGTCTTTCACTTTCTGTCTCGTCTCCTTTGCTCTCCTCCTCCCAACCTTCTCACTCTGCGCTCCATGTGTATTAATATTTATCTCCTTACTCGCCTGTGTCGCAGTGTTAATACTGCTCAGTCTCTGAAGACAGCAGTCAAGAGTGTTATCTCTCTCTCTCTCTCTCTCTCTCTCTCTCTCTCTCTCTCTCTCTCTCTCTCTCTCTCTCTCTCTTTCTGTCATCCCATTAAGGCCTCTCTTGCTCTTTCTCTCACTCTCCCTCACTCATTTTCTCTTGTCCTCTTTTAATACGTTTCTCATTATATACTGTAAGTGCTCTTATCGAATGCTTCTGATATTCAGATGCTGTCTTCTGTTTTCACTGGCCACTGTGATCGTGATCGTCCTGGTACTGCAGAGGTCCTCTCCATGCCTTCCATTGTTTTGCGTTTTCTGTATTCTGCTTTAAACCTGCATGCATTCTGACAGTCTGGTACGTTCCAGCCCAGAGACACTTGACCTTCAGTAAACAGTATCCCTGAAAGAGCACAGATGACTCTCAGCGCTTGAAGACATGCTTTATCCCCCCTTCCTCTAACCTTTCTTGATCTTTCTCTCCCTGTCTCTCACTAGCCGTGTGTCCAGTACTGGCCTGAGCCCGGACTCCAGCAGTATGGTCCCATGCAGGTGGAATTCCTCTCCATGTCGGCTGACGAGGACATCATCACACGCCTGTTCCGGGTCAAAAATGTGACGAGAGTGAGTCACGACCATCATGTTCTTGCAAATATAACCATTATGTTGGACAGCTCCTGTTTGTGTACAGCAACGTCCATGCAAATATCACCATTTCATTTCTTTGGCATGCTGTTAAGAGAAGTTCCTCGAGGGTTCCTGGGTCTGTTGCTAGAAGTGATTATTCTGAAACCACTGGTCCTTGGTTCTTTAGCTGTCACTCATGTACAGCGCTGTGCCGACATGATACGAAACATTTAAGTATTCATTTTAAAGAATGAGATATGAGCTGTTGCTATGAAACAGACCTGAACAATATTTCTTGATACTTTAGAAAATAACATGAATTTTGAGAGATTCCCACATCTTCTGTTGTGTTCTGTGTGACCTTGAACAGTAGACCCCAAGCTGTGATGAGATATTACATTAAAGGAGGAGGAAAGGTTATAAAAATGGTGTCATATAAAACCCCTGTGATTCTTTCCAGAAACGTTTTGATAAATTCTGACAACAGAAATAGTTGTGAAGGTATGAAACTTGGCCAGAGCTAGGCTTTCTCTTTTAATACTGCGATCAGTTACACTTAAGTAGTACAGTTTAGAAACTTTATAGTCTAGAAACTTTACAGTCTAGAAACTTTACAGTCTAGAAAAAGGTTTTCTTTCCTTCTTTTTCCGTCCTTAAAAATGAAACATATAGTGTATCCACAATTCTGAGGTAGTTTTGGTTTGCTGTTTATCATTGTTTGGTGTTCGGCCATAATAAACTAAATAAATAAATAAAAGCCTGAGTAAAAATCGCCACAGTTGCAGACAGAAACTAATGGACACCTATGAAATACACATAAAAAGCTGTTGCAGGCAAACTGTAACTCAGGCTTCATCTACCAGAACTGTAGCAAACCACAGACAAAATGGCATGTGTGTTTTTAATAAAGGACATAAAAAATCCAGTTCAAAACATACTGGATGAGCACTGAATATCAAAAATCAATGTTCTACAAGAAAAATGTAAATATTCTTTAACAAGCAGGCCACCAAAAGATCTAGTTTGAGATTGTCAGTGTTGCTCAGTACATCACTGGGAAACAGGCTCCGCCTCTGCTGTCCTGAGGATGCATCACAGAGCTGCTCCTTGCAGTGGGTATGTGGTACTCTGTGACTGAACCTCGGCGTTGCCTGACATGTTCATAAAGCATGGCTGCCATATTCCAGTGGAGCCTGTGACAGTCAGAATATATGCAATAGGCAGGGAAGGCACCGTGGGTGAAGGGAATGAATGGAGGGTTATCACAGTGAGAATGGCTCTTTGATTGATTATGTTTCTGAGTTGTTGGAGGGAAGTGAGGAGGGACTAAGGAGAGGCTGGTCGGTCAGCGGTTGTTCATGTCTGTCAAATCCCTGCAGCCTAACTGCATGATGAGCATTAGCTCCTCACCCTTGTCATGTGATACACTATCTCTGGTTGCCTGTCGTTCTCACACTGACATCCTTGGAAACAGACCACTGCTCAAGCTCTGTGTTGTACAAGTTTTCCCTCCCGGTTTTCCACTTATCATATATCCCAGTGTGCACATGTATGGAATGACTAAACTGATTTGTCATACCTGTTCTTGTTTGACTGACCTGGAAAGGCCCTCCGAAGCTGCTGAAGGTGCTCTTTGGTAGTGCGTTGAACACTGGTCAGCGTGCCTGTGTGGCCAGGTTCTTCGCCCCGAGGGAGACTCTGGGGGTGCCACAGGGCTGCATATTAATTCAACTTGTGTTCTGAGCCAGAGGAGCGAGGGCATCCAGGCCCATGTGTCTTTCTCCAGTTCTGTGCTTCCATTGACTCATTCATCAGGACCCACAAGCCTGCTGAGTCTGCACTTCTGAGAGACATATCTTTATGCTAGCAGTATCCACACTCATAAACACACTCACAGATTTGTGCTGGATGATGTATTATGGCCCATTCCTCTTGTCCACCCTTTAGCTCCAGGAGGGACAGCTGGTCGTGTGCCAGTTCCAGTTCCTGCGCTGGTCGGCGTATCGCGACGTGCCAGACTCCAGGAAGGCCTTCCTCAACCTGCTGGCCCACGTGCAGAAGTGGCAGAGCGAGTGTGGCGAGGGTCGCATGGTGGTGCACTGTCTGTGAGTCCTGCACACACTCACTGCCAGTCAACCACAGATCTAATGATGCAATAAACAGTGGTGTGGAAGCAAATAGTGATTCATTGCCGTTGACTTATAAATGTACTTATGGAGGAAATTTTGGAAAATGTAGATGTCAAAACGAAATAAGATAAAACCCTTTTGTAAACATTAATGAATGTGTTACGTAGACATTCGTGCAGTCTCTCAAAAAATCATGTTTATTTGTGAAAATTCTATACTTTTGGCCTGTCATGTACCAGTTTAAAATGTCTGTACTCTGCTGCACGAAAATCAGTTCCCAACATGCACATATTCACTTAAGTCATTTTCAGAAAAAGAATCTGGGATGCGTGTAATCACGGTTTTTACCTTCACACAACCCAAGGTGTCCATGGATGGCGGAGGTTATCAGAGAGCTCCTCATTTGTGCCTACAGACATGTACTCTCCACCTCCGCCCAAGCACCACATCACTCAGAGCTGTCACACAGTGTTATTCTCCGCTAGCAGGGGGAATGAGATTATGGAGATGAAATCAATTATGCTCTAATGCAGAATACAGTAGCCCCTCTCAGCACTGCATGTGGAGCTGCCAAGGCTCTGACTGCGATTGATTATCCCACTTTCACCTCATCTGGCTGCTGCCACCATTCTGCTTTGCCCCGCTGGCCTACTGAATGCTGTTTGCTCAGGTTGTTTGAATACGAATGTGAAATGATGACTGAATAGTAGTTACGACTGGGCCACAGGCTTCGGCCGCAACTTAGCGGCTGTACCGGGTGCACTGCGCTTGTGTATTGGATTTCTGCGCTTGTGGCGGTGGGTTTGATTTTGAATGATGGTTGTTTATTCCTTGGTTTCATGCAGGAACGGCGGTGGGCGCAGCGGTACGTTCTGCGCGTGTACTATTCTGATGGAGATGATACAGTACCAGAACATGGTGGACGTCTTCTATGCCGTCAAGACCCTGCGCAATGCCAAGCCCAACATGGTGGAGTCTCTGGTAGGTGGTAGGTGCTCTTGTGTAGCGCGAACTGTACAGAGTGAACTGTACAGAGTGAACTGTACGGTTGTGCTGTTACTGAGGTCACTCACCTGGAAGCTGACGTGCTGATGTTTTGCGTTTTCTGGTGTGTCTTCCCCAGGAGCAGTACCGCTTCTGCTATGACCTTGTGCTGGAGTATCTGGAGTGCATGGAAGTCAGATAACAATACTGGCCTCACAGTGCAGACCACGACTGCCAGCAGCCAATCTCTCGTTCTTTTGTTTTTTTCTTTCTCTCTGTCTCTCCCTCTTTCTATTTCCTTCTCTTTCTCTCTCTTTCTTTCTCTCTCTTTCACCTAGGAGGGGAAGAATGGAAAATAAATGTGAACAGAGACTTTCACCTTTTGTCCCGGAATGTCTGGATGTGGTGCTCCCTCTGTGTCTTAGTTGTCTGTGGTTTAGTGTTGTTTTTCAGTGCCTCCCCCCACCCTTCTCCCCTGGGCTGTGAGCAGTCCTCCAGAAATAACCTAAAGCCTGCTCTCATACTGAAAACCATGAGCGAGCGGGACTTCAGTTAATTTCCTGAGACTCTGAGCTGTGTCCTATGTTGTGCTTGGACTGCACAGCACCTGGAAGTGTCTCTAGCTGACCGGACTGAGGAAACAAAATGGATGTCAGTAGGATGTACTCCCTTTATGTGTAGTGCATTAGGGTCCGACACCTAAGCCTTGATCTGATAGTGTTCAGGAGCAGTCCGGAGGACCACACACACACACATACCTGCATACACTGAAAAAGACAGATCAACAGTCAGCAGTCCATCAACTGCCTCTTCAGACTATGATGCCTCTTTGGTGCACCTCTATGCCCACCTAGAGTTTTTCACTATACACCTTTGGACACTGGTTTTCTAACTAGTTTTTGGACTGCAAAACATGATTGTTGTCCTGTGACTACATGTGTTTTGGGCCTCCCATGCTGCGACCACTAAGAAGACCACAGTGTGTTGCTCTGAGAAGGCGGGGTCCGTTTCTGAGGAGGCGGAGTCAGTTTCTGACTACAGCACGGGGTGGCTCGCACACGTCTCCTTGAGCTCGCACACGTCTCCTTGAGCTCACACACGTCTCCTTGAGCGGGCGGAGAGCCGTCACAGCATCCGCTGGCTCCAAGGTGGCTCAGCTGTTCCAGAGTGGCACTTCTCTTTCTTTTCTCGCTTGTATATACAGTTACGGTCTGCGGAACTTCTCTTTTAAGTCTCAAGTCTGAAGAGCTAATCCATTTTGTGCGGGCAAAAGGAGTGCATTAGCAGGGTGCAGATGGTCAACGTCCTTAAGCAGGAGGTGGATTACAGGCTGACCTCATGTGATGTTCTCTCTCAGCGGCTGCATGAGAGAGGTGCTAATGGAGTTTTACTGCAGCGTATAACGAGAAGACAGAAATGGAACTAACCGTGGAGAGCCTCCCGCTGGTGATTTTTCTTCAGACTTGCGTGCATTTGTCGAGTGGCTTCTGTTTAGTACTTTGTGGACCTTTGATTAGACCTTCGACTACGTAAGATGGACCTACGGTATGTTAAAAATACGTCTGTCCCTTTAATTTGGAATTCCAGTCGATGTGCGTCAGAAAGTAGGTTCTCTGTTTTACAGGTGCTCCCCTTTTCATCCATTCACAAGACAAGATGAGGAAGCACAAGCATGTCGAACACCCACCCACCCACATGCCTGTCTATTTGTCCAAAGTGAAACCCGTTCACACCCACTTCAGAGAACAGTTTGAATTAGCATTTTGATCTCAGTGTGCAGTGGTATGCACGTTTCGCAAAATAATGGTCCAACTGCAAAACAAGTTGAAAGTGTCATATTAGAGATCCGTCACTCTGTCATAGAAAGCCACCCACACACTTTTAATACAGCTGGTTTGCTGAATTTATTGCTGTGCATATGTCACCCCAGATGTCAGGTGTCTGAGCTGACGCTGAGTGACGCTCTAAGCACAATTCAGCTCAATGACTTACAGAGTCAAGGGAGTCCACTGAACGGTCAGACAGATGGAACGGTTTAAAATAGGAGAGCGATACTGAGACCAGGCCTCGTGCAGAGAGTAACAGTGTTTGGCTGATTTCAGTAACCCTTTTTCTTTTACAACTCTGGACTTTAGTCAGAAAGTGCCTGGACACTCACATTGGAAGTGAAGAGTTTGTGTACATATAGATGTATATTTGTTATGTGAATAGTATGTGAATAAACCACTACATGTTTGGCCAGATTTAAAAGTTTAAAAATGACTTCAAAAAACTTGAATGTACTGTGCTATATATGACTTTCAATTAACAACTGTGCAGCCAAATGATGTGCTAAAGCTTCGACCAGCTGTGGGTGTGGCTCCTAGAGCTGATCCACGCCCTCATCGCCATGCCTACCTGCAGTCGTCCAAACCATCCCGCCACATTCAGCCCGCCTTTGTCCCCTCGTTCCTTCCAAAGACGTCTTTGCATCCCTTCCTCTGTACAGTCATGTAACTTTCTGGTCTTTTTGAAGATTGCTAGAGCAGCATGGAAGGACGGTGGGCTTTTACCATCCATTCTGATTGGCCTGCTCTGGAGGCCCCGCCCTTTGGGCTGGCTTCTTTCCTTTTTTTGTGTGTGTGTACGGAACTGAATGGACTGAGGATACTTCAGTGTTTGGACCATGTGTTTGCAGGGGGCAGGATGGGGACGTGGAGTTATATATGTCACAGGGATTTGAGGCATAGACGGGGTTTTGCTGTTGTTTTTTTGTTTGTCTTTAAAAGAAGATAAATAAAATGTTCTACGACTGGAGTATTCGATTTTATGGAATATTTTATTCAAACAGATGTCTGGTTGTATCTCTTTATAGAGTCAACATATGTTTGTTCCAAATAGATTCAAATACTTGAATCTTTTTCTTTTTTTAAATTACAGCCTGAGTAGGTTATAAAATTAATGTACTTCTGTTCTATTTCATTTATATGCAAAATGAGAATATTGCCATTATTAAGTGTATATTTAATTTAGCTCGAAATGTGATAATTGCATCTCTGATATGCAAAAACTAGCAAAATAGTTGGCGTAGCACAAATTTAAATGTAGCTGTCTAAAGAAATACCGCCGTTACTATCCAAAGACCTTCCACGTCAGATCCAGCACTGAAGGACAAATGTGATCAATGTCCTACAGAGAGGTAAATTTGAGGAAGGTGTAAGAAAATGGCTATGACCTAGAACAACACCTTCTGTAGCCGTGCTCAGATCTGGAAAGCCTCTCAGTTTCTCCCTCCCTCTACCTCTGTCTTGCCCCTCCACCACTGACGGTCTCCTCTCCCACTGTGGTCCACAGCACACTGCAGGCCTTCTCTCTGCCTGGGCTTACAGTAGCCACTCGACATTGGGAGTGTGAATAATTTAGTAGACCTGCAAAGTGATCCAGTGTTTAAACTGAAAGCCTTGCCAGATTAATTAAGAGGACAAGACCACCCTCTGTCAGCTTCCACTAACTGATTCAGAGCACAAGGTTCTCCCATTTTTCTTATGTTCATATCCAAAAAAGCACTTGAGGATATTTGCCCAAAGTGATAACAAGCATGAGATGGAGCCTTTGATCTCACTCATTGGATCTGAATATCTTTTTCAAACCCTTGAAGTAGCAAAAGCCAATATAAGTCCTGAGTCATTTGAGTCTATTTATCCACATGTGAACCGATCTGGTAAATAGTGGCACTTTGATATGAAAATGTGTGAGACTGCCAACAAGAAATGAACAGGAAGAGCACATTAGTATTCTGCCTGGCGCAGTGTTTCATTTGCTGATCAGATCCAGTTTCTTGTATGTGTTTGGATTTAATGATTACAAAAACCATGTTCTACATAAAACCAGGAATGTGCTCTGGACTCCAAGCAGTCCTTGTAAGGAATTTCTCTGCCTAAACAGGTGTGTGACAGCAAGCCTTTCCTGTGATTGATTTTCCTGGTGAAATGGTGACATACGATCAACTGGCACCCTACTAATATGTCTGCTTTCTTCTCTTTTCCTCTAGACACCCCACTAATCAGCATTTCCAGATACTAATCTGTCCTGTCCTTGAAGAGGTCACAGCCATTGGCCCTCATCTTTTATCTCATCTCTGGTATTCTGCTGGTATTCTTAAACCCCCTGCTCACCCAGCAGACTCTAACTGTACTGCGCTGTGAAGTTGTCCTTGCAAACCAAGCCCATGGTATGTATATGTACAACATATGTATACGTGCATATTCCTACACATGTGTAAACAAATGCTTTGAGAAAAGCCTGTGGTGTTCAGTGGTTATCTGTAGCCGGTGTGTGGAGCAGGTGGGAGGCTTTATGCGGTTCGGTGCACATTAAAGTGGGCGCAGGAGGCCCAGGCCAGATGGTCATGTATTGGATGTTCTTGTGCAGGTTGACGGCTCCCACAGCGGGGCCAAAAGCATCTCTTATCAGTGTGCGTGCGTGGGCTGTGGAACAGGCAGAATGGCCACCATCCCTGCCTGGATGAAACCAGGTGCAGATAGTGCCATGCACGCCTGGGTACCCTCCACTCCCTTTCATTTTATCAGTTTTTCCTCCCAACCTGTTATGGTTCAGCTGTGTTAGCTTTGGGTCGACACCATCTGTTTCTGCTTGCCTTATCTGGTCAATGTATGCGTGGCTCTTTATCATGTCAGGCTTTTACCACTGGGGTATAAAACTGTCAGTTTCCTTGAAAAGAGTGTGTTGGGCAGGTAGGCCTTCCTGGCAAAGGTTGTACACCAGTATGTGTTTCCCCAGTCATTCAGAGGAATCAGAAATCATTAAATGTCAGTGTTTAAACCTGTTTTTTTCTGAGGTCCTTAGAAGATTTGTTAGTCCAGTGACCACAGAAAAGAATTTTATGTTTATGCTTGTTGTTATATTGCTCTTTAAATTCATCACATTTCATTTAATTATGAAGTGGACTTCTAAGATTATAACTAATTATTTAGTAATAAATATTAAAAGTTATAAGTTCTTGCATATCTGGCATTTAGAGTATGTGCCCTAATTCTGCAGAGAAAAGCCTGTAGCTTGACAAAGTTTTGACAATTCTCTCATCACGTGAGCCAATAAGAAGGCTTAGCTTGGGTTGATTTTTAAGTAAGGCAGCTAGTTTTGGATTGCATGTTTGTGTTCTTGCTTATAGGAGTTTTGCCAGGGCTCCTCATAATCTTCACTGTGATGAAGGTGTAACCTTCTGTTGTTATCTTACTATCTCACATATGACAAACCAGTGTGACAGTGCTCCCACCTCTAATATCACCTTGATTTATTTTGGTTTTATTTTGTTCTTCCAGAACTGTTTATTTATATTTTTGGAATAATATGATGGCCCAAGTGTGCATCTAGTGCCTGTACTTCCTGTATCTACAGTCTACGTGGCCTATAGTTCTATCCTATATAGCTTATATTTAGATCTATAACCTCTAATAATTTGGTTTGAGTGTATTCTGTCGTGTAACTCAGGCTGACTGATTGTCCCAACTAGATGTATAAATGTCTCTCTTCTGCTTCCCCCGTTTTCACGAACACCATTAACTGATCGAGATTCTACTTTTGGCGGAAAACTAGGGATGATGAAAAGCAGTAAAATTAGCCTGGTCAAGCGTGTTGCTGAAATCACGGGAAAAGGTCATGATTGCTGATTTTTGCTGCTGTTCATTCTCACAGATCTCATGGGGTTGGACGAACACTGCTGTGCCAATCAAAAGTTTGTTAAGAGGAGCTAATTAGGTAAGTTTGGAGAATGAGCAGTGGAATAACCCTCCATCTTGACCTTTTCCTGTTGGTCTGGCAACATTCAGGAACTAAGATCAGTAAACGGATTATCAAAGTTTATCAAAGTTAGAACTGGTGAAATACATATTAATATTTGTGTGTGTACGTGTTAACCTTCTTCTGCAGAGCATAATGATTTCACCCTTTTCCTTTGTTATAATGGAAATCAAAAAACACACTGTTGAAGAGAGACTATGTAAAATTTGCTGAATTTTATAAAAAGCCTTTATTTTTAAATAGGCACAAAATGGAAAGAAAACTAATAAATAGAGAGAAAACTTCCGCTTTTGCATGTATAGATTTCACATAAAATGAAGCTTGTATTTGAACTTTAATTTATTCATTATGCATAACTGTGCTCTTGGCACACCCTAAGAACTGAACACTGATGAGGAAAGGCAGAGTAATATGTTCCTACGTTTTTATTCGGTGTACGATGGTGTTGCACCCTATCCTGTCCCCTCCATTAGACGTCTGTACCGTTCGGGTGGCTTTATGTTTACATTGTGTCCTTTGTTCCACGTTCTCTCTGTTTCTAATTTGTTGCCATGCCTCCCTCAGGTGTGTCTTTCTCCGCATCACCTGGGGGTTGTTATGTTATTATGTGTATTCTTTTATAGGCCCTGTGTGTTTTCATGACCAGTGTCGGTCATTGATGTTACACTGCCATTCTTTTGTTCCAGTTGATGCACTTTTATGTTGGGCTTTGTTTTCTTTCATTTCATTAAACTCTTTAGTTGGTGACTCGTGTTTACCGTCTCCTTTTCCCCTGAATGTTCCACGCCTGCTTCACAGTGAGATGTGCAACATAATTAGTATTAGATTACATAAGTAGAGTATCATAATGAAATAACTACTTGTCTGTTTGGCTTGATATTTAAGGGTTCATTCGTTTAGCAACTCTTAAGTGCCAAGCATTTCAGTACACTAATTAACCCACTTACTAAATGTTTAGGGTATACTTTTTTAGACTGTATCTAATAACATCGTGCATCTTAGCGGCAATAGAAAGCACTTACCATATGGTGTAATAATAATCACTCAATCAACTATGTTGTGCTTGTCCTCTCTAAAACAAATTATATGGAAGCTGAAATGTAAATAGTATCAAAACAAACAGGGAATATTTCAAACTGTATAGAAGGAAAACCCCATTGATGATAGAAGACATGCTAGTATAGCTCTACCACTATATTTCTATACTGTAAAGTACAACGAAAGTAATACCAGATGCTTATTCAGCACCACGTCTAAATGAACTAGAACGCACTACTAAAGCCCAGACACCTATCACTGCGACAATAAAAACAAAATATTGGATTGCATGTGAATTAAATTACAACAACAGCCAACGGAAGTGTAAAAACAAATCCTATTTAACCAATGAAATGGCTGGATTTATTTTCCCTGGTTCAATTTAAACGATAACTTCCCCAGTGCACCTAATGATTTAAGTCACCATATCTGACACTAGAAATGTACTTAAAGAAAGGCTACCAGTCTTTGATTAAGAAACCTTACAGATATTGCTCAGTCCACGTGATGGCGGTGGAAGAATCTGCTATCAGTCTCCTGCTGCTTGTGAACTGTGTCTCTGGATTAGACCTCTTGTTCATTCTGTAGCCATGTTGGGCTTCCTGCCTGCTCTGGTGATTACTAGCCTCCAGAAAGCTCACCTTGTGCTCTGGACTCCCGTAACCTCTCCTGAACAGTGCAGATTTTTTGAATTTTTAATCAACAGTCTGTTACATGCAATGAAATACATGAACAAGCAAAAAGATAAATATATCCATAAATGCAGTTCAACCACTAAGCTTTAATCCCCAGTTTTCATTGGTGCTTGTGCTTGGTGCATCTGGTGCTTTGGGGTAAATAGTTAAGGAAAAATGTTACCTTTTTATTAACAATTCGGTCATTGAGAATCATAGAGTGGCACTTATTTCATTTTCTCAAACTTAATTTAACTTGTCACATTGAACTTCACAGACAGAAACACTTTTTTATCCTTTGTGTGAAAAGTACATCTTAAACATAATCAGGAGCTCAACATGCCAACCATATCACATTTTATTGTGATTTCAGGAGAAAAAGAACTCTTACTTAATGCACTACTGAAAGCTGCATGTTTGATTTACTGAAACAGCACTTCTTTTTAACCTTTCATTACGTATCATTAACCGTACATATAGATAATGAAATATAAATTATTAATAATCAATTAAATGAATCTTGTTGTAAGTGGTACAGATAGATTGTCTGGTGCATGGCAGCACCTGCCTGATCTTCTTAGTTTACATCCGGGCACAGACTTCCTCACTCCCCATGCCATGTTCGATGTTCTCCTGCTCCCCTTGGCTGTCAGTGTGACTGACTGCTGGCAAATTGTCTTGCACCTAGGGGGGAGTGATCCGCCAGTCAGGCTGTGCTTAAACAGCCTATAATGACCTCCAAGGTTACTGTTTCTTTTTAATTAGCAACCAAAACACTGCTCCTCACATCTGCTTTCACATTGGCTTATGAACCTCACCTGAACCCTTAGAATGACAATGGGAGACCTATCTGTATGTGTGTGTGTGTGTGTGTGTTTGTTTGTGTGTCTATGTGTGTGTGTATGTGTGAATATATGAAAGAGTCAGATTAACCAGGCTCTATAAACTGTGCTCTCCTTGATGTGAGCTCTTTAATATTTGATTCCACAGCTAATCTGCTGTCTGTATGAGACAGGAGCAGCTTTGTAACGTGTCTTCAGAGGTTCTTGTTGGTATGCTGGAGGCTTAATTGGAGCATAACGGGTTTTTTTTTTTTCTTAGCAGCCCCAACCCTCTTCTTCTGCTTTTCTCCTGTTTACATTTTCTCCTTCCATCTCCTGTTTACATTTTTTCTTTTCATGAGGCAAATAATGTGTCTACCTATCTGTGTGTGTGTTGATATAAGTCCTAATATGAAGTGTAGGCAGCTAAGCAATTTTTAAAAATGTTTTGCCAATTTTGCAATTTTAAATCGTTGCTTTCTTGAGATCTAACATGAGTATGCTAATTTGCAGCTAAGAATGTTGAATGTGCACTCTGCCAAATACTGTATATAACCTAAATATAGGACACTTATTCGAAGGATAACAAGCTAACCTTCTATAAGCGTTTTGCCATTCATTAGATGAAAGAGAGACTACATAAAACAGTTCTGTTCTTTCAGATCGCTGCGCTTTGATAGTCCTTACAGAAAGCATGTTTGCAGAAGAAAATAAAAGCCATTAAAGTACTGTAGCCCTGCTTCTCCTGTCTCCACTCCACCATTCGGAGAACATTTTCCCCAGTCATTAGGAGCTACAAAAGGATGGCTTACTCGTGCATTACCAGACTACAGAAGAGCAGGAAGTGGCATGGAGTGCCATAACACACCAAAAGGAAGCAAACAATAGAGGAATGGAGGTTCTGCTGCCTGGAGTCCATTAAGCAGTTCATCAAGTGGAACGGCGAGTGTTGCAAAGGCATGCCATGAAATCCACAAGACAGTTTAGCAGCCATCTGTGTCCCTGGGCCACATCCATTTTTGCGCCATCTCATTTCATAAAAAGTTACACTGAAAAGCATGATTATTACTTTAAGGCTACCACTTGCCAGGAAATGTTTTAGAAAATAAGATAATGTCTGCTGGCAGAATGGTGAGAGAGTTACTCAATTTCAATCTGTAATATATTTCTTCAGCAACTGAATTGTTATCATCAGTGCTGTTTTAGGCATTGCTGATAGAATCATGCAGGGACTGATTAAACTGAAGCCTTACTTTTTAAGTCTGGGGCGTTGATGATCGTTTGCAGAGGGTATCATGAAAGAAATCCCCTACAATCCCCTCCAGTTCCTGTGTTTGGCCCTGCCTGGGGCGTGTATGTGTGGCTGAGGGTGTGGGTGGCTGCTGTATGACTGGGTTTGAGGCACATATGGGTACGTGAGATGGGCTGAAGTGAAATCTTGCTGTGCAGGTTACCTGGCATATGTCATTGCGAATTGGGCTAAATCATTGGTGCAATGAACCCAAAAATTCATTGAATGAATAAGCACATACCACCTTCTGACCCTCTTTCGGTGACTGAGGGCAAAGTGGTGGGGGATAGACTGAGCCTGCATACAGGAGAGGAAGAATATGCATAAATAGTGAATACCATTCTGAAGAAAAATGGTATTGCTTGAAAGTGCTTCTTACAGGATCAAATTGTCCTTTAAAGGTGCTGTAATGTAGCCCACATAAATACTTCAATCAGCAAAACTGTTGGTACTAATAAATCTAGAATTTGTCGCTCTGGTTATACATAGCCAAAGTGTTAATTGGAAAAGCTGTCTTAAACAGCATGGCTATCTTTTAATGAGAAGCTGAATGTCCACCCACACCTCTTGTTTCTGTCTGCCATCTCACCTCCTCTCACTCTATTCTCCATTGCCCTGGGTAATTACAGGCTCTGTGACTCTTTGTCATCACATTGCCAGCCCTCCACTATGTAAATCATCCTGATAGAACAGTACCCTAAGCCTTCATGCAATGAACCTACACAGCAAAGATTAAAAATGCTGAGAACGAGGTAAGCGGCAGAACAAGGTTCGTTTGCTATTGGATAAAAGCAGCATGTTGTGATTGGACACTACAGATGAAACTTGCTTTTGGTTGTGGCTTGTTTATTTGGGTAACTCCTCCATTTTCTGCCCATCACACCACTCTTGGGGTATATCAGAGCCGAAGGGGCTTGGTTGGCGTTTGGAGTTCTGGCTGCGCAAGATTGGCCTGACTTTAGGTGCTTCCTGAGTCACTCACAGGGAGCGGAAAAGCAATTCCACACTCACTACATGCTATATCCATCTCTGTCTGTTCCGCTGCTGGGCACGCTCCAATCAGCCTGGCCTGGCTGCTCCTCCACCCTCTGATGGCCCACCTTGTAGGCGAAACTAGTTACCATTAAATGCTCACTGTCACTGCACTGATCCCGCCTCCCTCCCTTCTAAAAACATGACTGCGTGATCTTTTCGTTCAGTGGATGCACATTTAAACACGTCCACTGTGGTTTGTCCTCATGCTTTTTTTGGCTTGGTGTAATAACCTTTCAAAGTATTTTACTATTTTTGCAAAACATATTGAATGTATGCTTTCTGAGTCAGAACTGAAACTGACTTTTCAACTGACTTTTTTTTCTCTTTTCAATCTGGGACCCCAAATGTGGTCATCTTAAACCTGCAAGGAAAGGTCTGACAGGGAGATTCTTTAATCTTCTCTTACTTTTTGAATAAAAAGTGCATTAAAAAAAAGGATACTTGAAGAAAAATGCCTTTGCCAGATTTTCATACATTTACAGCACTTGCAGAAACATGTAAGAAACTCCATAAAAACCCATAAAAATTGAAATTGTCAGTAGGTTGTGCCCTATGTAAAGCCAAGAGGGAACAGTTCAGCCTAGGGTAATAGAACAGACTATGTGTCAGCTCTCTCTACAATGATCTTCTTATACTGTATGTAAAACAGTCTTTCTATTGTGCTCATATGCACTAGGGTACTGTGTGTATACTCCTTAAATCTTGCCTATGCATGGATTTTCTGACACATTGAGCTCAGATACACACTGAACACTTAAAGCAAATTCTGTAGTATTTTTAGAAAACGTTTCATGTGGTTCCAACGCTATCAAGCCACATTCAGGGAACTCTACAAAACCACAAATGGATAGAAATAAACTCAAGTGATGCACAGTATGGTTGGGTAGAGGTGTAAATATAGACTGTTATTCAGTAGCGTACTCCTGTTATAATCAGCCCGTGCCAGGATCACGCATTCGAATCGCAAAAGGACAATAAAGGAAACTTGTCAAGATGCAAGATGTGTTCATGTGCATGTCATGGATCTGAAAAACTGACACAGAGACACAGAGTTTATACAAGCCTGTTATTGTATAATTGATCAGTTCCAATTGACGTGGTCCAGTTGTTGTGCTAGTGGTCTAAGGCATTGTTGGTTCTCAATTTACGTGCACAAAATCTTATCTTACAGAAGATACCAATACCAGAGGTTTGGGAGATCATCCACCCATTTAAAATCATTACATTTAAAGAAGTGTCTTATTAATCTTAATCTATAAATGTGCTGTCTATAGGCACAGATTAAACTAACATCACATCACTGATAATTACGTCTTGCAGGATTCCAGAGGTCTTGTTGATTATATTGCTGCTGGTGCACCTCCATCCAGTGGTGTCGCAGTTTCTTTCTGAAAATAGCAGTTGTTTCCTCTGGAAGCAGCAGCAACTTGATACACACTGACATTAATCTAAGAGTATTTCCAAACCTGAACCTGCTGAAACTGGTTGGCAAAATAAGATGTGATATCTAAGTGCTGATAAACATGCACAAGTCAGTGCATTTTCAATGGACATTTATCCGACTTCTAAAACATCAAGATAAAATAATCTGTTTCCCGATGTTGTCATTTCTGGTGTTGAATTGAATGTGGACAATACGTTTCTAGGTCATTTCTTTTGAGGAGTAGACAGTACAGCTCTTGACTGATCTGGCGTGTGTAAATACTGAGACCCATGTAAGTGGCTCTGCGATTTTGCTATGCTCTTACTGGCTTCGTTTTACAGTGTATCAAGGTAATATGATAAAATTTTAAATCTTATTTTTACTTATCATGTCATCAGTAAATATATGTGCTTTTAGAGTTTTTATTTCTTGGGGTTTTTTTTCCAAACACAAAAAAACATATCAGTCTGTATAATAATGATTTAAGAATATCTCGAACTGAAAAGAAAGTCTCAGTAACAAAAGCTATCAAAGGTGTCACATACCTGTCAGATCTTTGATGTCACAGAACATGAAGAACATGCAGACAAAAAGCAAAAGGGAGCACATGCACATCTCCAGCTGAACGATTTTAATGAACAGAATGAAAATGAAACCAAACAGAAAATTTCACTAACCTAACAAAGGAAAACATAAATACATAATAGCCCTCAGGTAGCGACTGATCAATACATTTCTATTAGATATCAATATGAATAAGGTTTTCAGACAGACTTGAAATAGTACACGAACGAAAAGTTGTATAGATTCGCTAACCACACTGTTGTGTTAGTTGACATCAGAAACCTTAGCACAAATGATGGATGGTGAATTAAGATTACATGACAAGAATAATATAAGAATTAGAATGTCATAAGTTATCTGTTCTGTTAGCTTCAGCATTAAGGACCAGGGCTTTAATCTGTGCTTATCCAAAAAGTAATTAGCAGGATTTTTAACAGAAGCATGATAATGAGCTTAATATCAGATCTCACTAATAAAAGGTGTTCCAGACAGGTTAAAACCATTAACTTTACTGTTACCAGATATATGAGAAAGTCCTATTATATATGAGGGATGTTTGTTTGTGGGAGAGTGAATTTACCCATAAGCTAAATAATAAAAGCTATAGTCTTCTCTTGGATCAAAAGACACAATTTCCATAGTTTTGGGGGGTTTTTTGGGGGGGGGGCACTTTGATTAATTCCTACTATTCCTGTATGGTTTAAGCACATAGAATTTATCCCTGCAAGTGCAGATAACTAAACTTATGTTTGTTGAAACTGAACTAAACATTATTCTTTAAAACTCACAATGAACATTTTTTGGGGAGAGGGGCATACTTTTGAGTAAATATGTCTAGCATAAAATAAATGATTCAGATTTGACTGGCCTAGACCAGTTTTTGACACATGGTACATTGGATATGGGCTGACATGCACATTTTCGCCATGACATGGTTTTCTGTCACTTCCCAGATGAATGTCACACACAGGGAGTTCTGTTCCTGGGAATGGGGAAATTAAATCCCACCCTGAAGCTGCCAATAAATCTTAACCCTACAGTGACATTGGTCAATGTTCCTCAAACAGCCTTGCAGCTGATTCAGGAGCTGGTAAAAAAAAAAAAAAGACTCCTGATCTGGAATCAGGTCAGATAATGCAGCATTATTCATTGTCTTTGTCAGTCTGGAGCTTGTGTCAAAGAGTGCGTTGAATCATTTAGTACAATTCCTTTTCTCTGGGGGACTCTTGTAACAGCTAATAACTACCATGTCATCAAATCGTGCATATTCTGTGTATGATAACCTGCTTATGATTTGGCCAACGTCCTCAAGCAGATCCTAGACTAAAGCCATCATTTACAATGATTGCCATATGGCCTAGCAGAATTTAACACAAATAACAGCAATTCCGTCATTACACAAAAGAATGGAGCCATTTTCTGGCTCATAACCCCCCCCCTAAAGGCCTCTCAGAGGTCTATGGCTGATGCAATGGCCGATAAAGTGGCTCGCTTGACAGAGTATAGACATAAGTGGAGCGATGAAGACAAAACGAGGAGTATGAAGAGAGAGCTGGAGAGGAGCACTCGTGAGCCGAACGTTGTTTGAGTGATTGAGTCTACCAGTGTAAATGATGTGAACAGCCTCATCTCCAGCACAATACAAGAGGCCTCCTCTACTCACCCAGACTGCTGATGCAAAGTGCTCTATGACTGTTCTGTGTAGTGGACACTCAACGTAACTAATGATGAGCTAGAATGCTAAAATATAACAACATATCTGAAGGGAACAGTCTAGCTCAGACATCCTGGTCTTAAAGCTAAAGTAGTAATATAAAGCTAAAGTGACGATAACCATAATATATTTACTGTAAACCCTTCAGCTCAGTCCAAGGCCCCAATAAACATCAAAAACACATCTGTGGGCTCCTCAGCCACTGGATGTGTATTTCTTCTGAAACACTGTTCAGTAACACCAGCACCAGCAGCTATAATTGTGAACATTTGGTTGACCGCCCCCCCTCCTATTCAGCAATAACTGTTGATCAGTTCTGCACACTGGCTTGGAGGAATTTTAGCTCATGTCTTCGTACAGAACAGCTTCAACTCTGGGATGTTGGTGGGTTTCCTTAGATTAACTGCTCGCCTCAGGTCCTTCCACAACATTGTGATTGAATTAAGGACAGGACTTAACTATTCCAAAACATGAACTTTATTCTTTTTTAACCATTCTTTGGTAGAACGATGTGTATGTTTAGGGTTGTTGTCTTGCTGCATGGCCCACCTTCTCTTGAGATTCAGTTCAAGGACAGATGTCCCGACATTTTCCTTTTGAGTTCTCTAATGTAATTGCAGATGCAGCAAAACAGTCCCAAAACATGATACTACCACCACCATGTTTCAAAGATGGGATAAGGTTCTAATGCTGGAATGTATTGTTTTTCTTTCTCCAAACATAATACTTTTCATTCAAACCAAAAAGTTCTATTTTGGTCTCATCCGCTCATAAAACATTATTCCAACAGCCTTCTTGCTTGTCCATGTGATCTTTAGCAAACTGCAGACGAGCAGCAATGTTCTTTTTGGAAGTGGTGACTTTCTCCTTGCAACCCTGCCATGCACACCATTGTTGTTCAGTGTTCTCCTGATGGTGGACTCATGAACATTAACATTAGCTAATATGAGAGAGGCCTTCAGTTGCTTAGAAGTAACCCTGGGGTTCTTTGTGACTGACAACTATTGCACTCCTCGCTCTTGGAGTGATCTTTACTGGTCGACCACGCCCGGGGAGGGTAACAATGGTCTTGAATTTCCTCCATTTGTACACAATCTGTCTGACTGTGGATTGGTAGAGTCCAAACTCTTTAGAGATGGTTTTGTAACCTTTTCCAGCCTGATGAGCATCAACATCTCCTTTTCTGAGATCCTCAGAAATCTCCTTTGTTCGTGCCACGATACACGAACATGATGTTGTGAAGAGAAGATGTTTGATAAAAACAGGATACCCACTCACACCTGATCGTCATCCCACTGATTGAAAACTAATCCTAGAGGTTCACATACTTTTGCCAGTTACAAATATGTAATATTGGACGATTTTTCTCTTTAAATAAGTGATCAAGTATAATATTTTTGTCTCATTTGTTTAACTGGGTTCTCTTTATCTAATTTTAGTCTGACAATCTGATGATGTTTTAGGTCATAAACTTTCAGGCACCACTGTACATATCTGTATTGATACACATCTATACCTGAATCGATCTTTTTCTTTCTTGCTCATGATGAGTAATTAAGTATGTGTGTTGGAACCTAGAAATGAAAGGTAACCAACAATCAGGTGGACAGTTCTTGTGCATACTATGAAACATAATCCAGCCTGTGCCATTGTTCTACACGTTAGTCACTTTTTCTAGAAAGTCACGTTAGTCATTTGCTTTATTGTTGTCATTTTTCAATAAAGCTTTTAGTGGAAATGCAGAATTTTACCATCTAATAAAGGGATTCATATTAATACATTCTTTAAGAATTTTTTTCTCAGATCCTCACATTTCATTTGTATGCTCAAGCATTACTTTGATGTAAACATTTTACTGATGCAGCACAAGATTTCTCATTACTTTTATGTGCTTAAATGCTTCCAAATTATTTTCTTCATGTGTGCAAATAAGAACAGTAGAGAGTAATTTAACTTTGTTTTTAAAATTTGACACTACTTTTTTCCCCCTTCATCATAATTGCGGTCAAAAACACAAAATAATATTGTTATTATATGTTAGAAATGGCTGTATCCAATTTATTTGATCTCTATGGATAATTTGAATTTAGGTGTTCTACTTTATAACAAAGGTTTTTTAAAGGAGTTTAGTTAACCACACAAGCAGCCATATCAGAAATACGGGACAGTTTCTTTCCTCTGGGAGAATTAAATGTCTAATGCTCTAGAGCAGGCGAGTCCACCAGAGTTTGGTGATTGCTCTGCTCAAAGCAATTCATATTAGTTAATGAAATATTATGGTATCAGATCCTGGTCGAAGAAGGCCAGTGTCCAGTGTGGTTGGGTGATTGGGTACCAGGTTTGTCTGAGCAAAGCACTGACCAAAATTTGGTGGACTCCAGCCCTCCATGAACGGACTTTGACACCCACATTTTAATTGCAACATTAAAATATCAGAATGATATGCACATTTTTGGATTTGCTAGCTCTCTTTGAATAAATAGTTCTTAATGATAAACACAGTTAACATATGCAGGTGATCTGGTTGTATCTGAGTTTGTCAGACTGAAATATTTGCATGCAAAATAGACTTAAAAGCTAACTGAAGTATTTTAATAACTGAATAAATGAATAGTCAAGTTTAAGATTTAAATAAAGTGTCACTCATCATTTCCAGACATTAAAACATGCTTTCTTTGCTCTGATGTGGGACAACAGTTATTACTTTGTCAAGTCTCTGCACACTGCTACTGTAAAAACAACTGGCATATTAGGAAATTATAGTCTGTTCTCACCATTGTGTTTCAGTGTGCTTAACCATGTGATGAAAGATTTTTTGTAAGTCAAACCTTAGAAAACACCCCCCACACACTTTATTAGGTAAACCTAATAACAAAACTTTGTTACTTCTATGTTTATCTCTATGAATGATTTATAGTATTAGTGTGCATTTATAGTATTAGTGTGCATTTGTGAATTATATAATATATAAAATAGGCAATGCCAAAAACCCTCATCAGAAAGAGTCCATCGATGCTTCTAAGAATCATGTGTATCTTTTTACTCTTGCTACACCTGATGGCAGTTTTTGGTATTTTTAGATTCTGTTTTGCCTTGTTCTAATCACATTCAAGCCTGATGTTGCTTTTTTGTTAAAATTCCATCATTTTGCAGGAAGAGACATTGTTTGATTTCTAATGAATCATCATCAACTGTTTAGACAGTCTGGGGCCCCATTTCTCACCTATGTACAGTATAACACATCCACTTAGAACTGTATAAGGAGTTACTCTGACTCACAGTAGTTAGGGACTGTATAAGGAGTTACTCTGACTCACCGTAGTTAGGGACTGTATAAGGAGTTACTCTGACTCACAGTAGTTAGGGACTGTATAAGGAGTTACTCTGACTCACAG